>WBMZ01001242.1:0-12401 GCA_013400975.1 Atrichornis clamosus | reverse complement strand
CTAAGACAGACCTCTAATGATTCCAAGAGATAAAAAGAATTTTTTAAAAGCCAGCACTGTTCTTGGTTTGCACGAAGGAAACACAAAACCCCCCATCTATAAAAGCAGATAAAGAATTTCCCACAAGTTAGGTGGGGTAGTCAAAGCTTCTATCTGAAACAAATCGAGCCAAAAATGCAAGAATTCTTAGGATGTTACACTCTTGTACAAGGGGATGTGCCTGTGTCTGTATGTGCACATGTGAGCAAAACCCAAAGTGCTTCCTAACTCTTTAATTGCTGCAGAGGATATAACAGTGTTTGCACAACAGCAGTTTCCCATCACTAATCTTTTTGTATTTTCTTTTTGAAAGTATTAAACTCTGCAGCAGGGACAGTCTTGGTTTTGCTGTCTAAATCACTGAAGGTTCTATCAACTGTCTTACTAGACATCAGTAAATTATATTACTGATACTAAATGTAAGAACATATTCATTTTCATATTTTTATCAACATACACTGTAGTCTCAAGACAGTATCCTGTAACAATTTGTAAAGCTTGCAATGAAACCCTGAGACCAAAAGGAGTTAGTCTGTGCAGACTTGGCAATGATTAAATGCAGTTCATGTGAAATTTTGAAAATGCATTATTTTTTAAGCTAGCTAAAAACATATTAAAATGGGACTGAATTGTGTAATTTAGGAGGCCTTTTAGTATACAGGAATGAGAACTTCCTGAAATATATGATTTTATGAGAAGACAGCAGAGTAGGGAAGAACCTTATTTAGCAAAGACGTCTTACCAGTTTCCCCTTTCCCAGATCTCAAGCCTTCCAGCTGCAGGTAACCAACAAATTTCCAGAACTGTGATTCATCAAGTCTCATTGTGGGTGAAATGTTTTCATTAGGATCCCAAGTTTCTACCAGGAGAGGTGTGTGGACTGCTGGATCTCCTCTGCTCATAGTATCAAATCAAGAAGTTCTGATTCAAAAGCAGATATTTGACTCAGAGAAATGCTCATAAGGCTTTGCCTCTTGTTGAAGAATGGAAGAAGAAAGGTCAAAATATCAAGTTCTCATGAACACCTCTAATACCAGGTTTGTTCAGTGTTTCTGGCATCATGATGTTGATAACAAAGATATTTTGCTAAACAAAGGTCTTGTGTTAAAACTAAAAGCTTTACATTTCACATCCACATAGAGATGTAGAGAGAGTAAATCTTTAAAGTCTAATATAGTTCCAATCTGTGCTGCACCATTTGGAACATGTCAGTCTTACGATTAAAAAAAAAGCACTAGTTTATTGCTCAAGTAGAAGTCCTTGACTGCTTTCTGATTTCACAAACTAAGTTAATTACTCAACTAGTTGAGTTGACCACTAGTTCAACTTCTTTACTCTTTTAAATAAAATAACCTTTTGTTCTATTTCTGGAAAAACAAAAGCAGGAATTTTCCTTAACTCCTGAAAGGATACAAGTTAGTGACTTGTCTACCTACCTATGAAATCTATTTTTAGGATACAGCATTTGCCTGAAATCTGTCTCAGTTGTTTCTGAGAGACCATGGAGACCATGCCCTCACAGTTTTTTTAGATGATTTGTGAAATACATTTTTTTACTGAGGTCTCACCTTTACAAAATCTGCAGCTGTTGTCAGCCTGTTGCCTTCTTCTGCCCCTGCCTTTCGATCGACAAAGCAGAAGCTGGAGGCAGACTTTATAAAGGTAGGGAAAAAAACCAAAAACTTTATTTCAGAAGCTTTCTGAAACACAAACAGGGGAAGGGCAGTCCCTCCCCCAGCCTGGAACAAAGGCCCAGTATACAAAAGGTTTGGGTAAGGGGGTTAGGGTATGGGTAAGGAAAAAGATTCAAAAGAATAGAAGAATGGCAAAGGAAAAAGATGGCATCTCTCTATCTCATAGCTCTATATATATGCTGTTCTAACAAAAAACATAGTTTACAAAGATTCCCCAATTAAGACACAGAATTAAATGTTCATCTCTCAGTCATCACTCTACGATAGCATGTTCTCAACCCTGGAATGTTGTAGAGATAGGTGACTCTATTTTGTCTAGGATATAGGGTATTATTAATCTGAAACAGCTCAGGAATTCTAACAGACTAGGCAAAAAGGCAAAAGAAAAAAGCAAAAAGCCTCTCAGCATCAAGCTGAGCTGTTTTCCCTTAACACACATTTAACACTGCTGAACCTGCATTCAAACTAAATAGCACAGTTCTGAAAGACAATGCTGATCCCTGAACTATCTCAAGTGAATTTTCTGTGGCCAACAAAAAATTGGGATTAGATAGGTTTCAGATCCATTTGCAAGGACTATAAGAACAAAACAGCTGCTCTGGCATAGGAATTATCAGTTTCCTGGCCCAACCGCAAGCACCTCCAGAGTTCATGACATTGAAGGAGGAACAATACCATCTTAATTACTTTTCACACTGGTCCCAATGTATCTGACTAGGTTTTTAAAGAACTATGTGACAGTAAATAACACAATTTACACATATATGGTGTCCAATACTGATTGCTTCCATCTGCTGAAAAATGCTATAGCAGGGAGCAGGAGACAATATTAAGACTCTAGATTCATCACAGGACCCTTGTCTCCCTCAAAATCACTCACAGATCATAATTATTTGTTAGTTATGCCCGATAACACTCCGGTATGTTCATGTCCTTTCCTCATCTTAAAATATATTAGAGAAAAACTGAAAAACACTGTGAGGGTTTTTGCTGCTAGAGCCTGCTCATTATTTTTCCACACCTTGGGGCTAGCTGGATACATAGAATGACAGAAATAACTTAGAATCATGTAATATGCTGAGTTGAAAGGGAACCACTAGGGTCATCGAGTCCTGGCCCATATTGAAGACAGAGGCACGGAATACATTAAATACTTCTGCTTGTCACTGTCCTGTTTGTGAGATAACCATCTTCATCCTGTAGTGGGCTGCAACTGTCTTTTGCCATTAATATATTTGAAAAAGCCTTCTTTCTATTGCCCACCACAGTTTTAGCCAGCTTCATTCTATTTGAGCTTTGGCCGCTTTGAAGTTCCTCTGTGATTAGCAAAATTTCCCTTCTATTAGTCTTATTACCGTCTTGGTTACATAACCCTACTTCTTTTTCACAGTGAAGTCAGGCAGCCATAAGTAAATTATGATGAACACAGGGAGTTGTTTCCAACACATACAAAGTGGAGAGTAACTTGTGAATCAGGATGACCTGCAAACTAAGTCAGTGGCTTTGGGCTCAGTAAAAAACAAATCATTTTACAGAGCTGGCATTCTCTAAATCAAAGAAGGCTGTTCATTGTCAAAATGTTTCCTTTTTTATTTTTTTAACTCTGTACTCCAAGGTTTATAAACAGAGAAAAATCTTCCTCTGTTCTTTGCCAGTGTTTGGTCTGCATATGGAAAGTTCACCTATAGTAATTAGATAAAAAGACCAAGACATAATACAGTGGCACACCTACAAGACTGAAAGACTGAGATTCCAGAAGGAAAAAAACCATATTCCCTTTAATTGCTGCTTGATGCGTTTTGCAGAAGCTCAGGAGACCAAGTAAGAAAGAACCTTGCACAAGGCAGTAAGGAGAAGAGCAAGCCTGGTAAGTCAGAAAGGAGAACCCGATGAAATGACACAAATTCAAAAAATGAGGAATGTATTATACTCACATACTGATACTAATTTCAGCTTTTCATCAATATACATTTTTTTCATAGAAGACATGTCTTAGGAATGCTACATGTCATCTTGGTTCAGTGTACTGTTTATCATAGTTTAATCAGATTTGATATGTGTTATCACACTTAATGCTATTTTTCTGCACATTTATGCATAGTTTGTAATACAGATATGGTAACAAAGTTGAAGTTTCCATGTTATTCAGAGTCTTTGCATATGTTATGATGATGGTAAAATAAAAGGAGGATCAATGATCCAAAACAGTAAGAAGAAAAAGTCAACTCTTTTATTCAACAGATAGCAATAAAAAAATTAAAACTAATCTTATAAAAATCTTGGCCTGGGCTTTCATACCACTATGTACTACTTTGCTACTTAGGTGAAAAACTTGTCTGCCTTTGCAACATCATTCATCACCCTCTCCCCACCCCTTCTTTTTCATGGCATTAGAGCTATAAGGCAAAAAGGAGAAAAAGTCACCTTCCTCACATACATAGCTACTCTCCAGGTGGGATATGAAGCACCACAGTGAAAATTGATTGCCTTGTCAACCTGGAGAAATGAATGCCCACTGATAAGCTGGATGTTGCTGCGAATATTGTAAAGACATATATTGACAGTATATTAGTGAAAAGCTGAGCCTTATGTGTACTCTTTGATCTTCTCAAAGATACCACTTACTGAGTCTCTCTTTTCTGTACATCTGTCTTTAAAACAGTCACCTGAATAACACCCTTTTCAGATAATTAAAAGGCAACTAGGCAGAAAGGAAGAGATGAAACACCATGATTCAGGACACAGAGCAGGACACTGTTTCTATTCGTGTGTACTTACAGAATTAAGAAAGTGGTAACAGGTGGTGTGCTGTACAGCTGAAAAGAAGCCAGGATGCAGGCAAGGCGGTAGGAAAGGCACCTAATCCATGAAGAGAAAAAAAGGCTGGAAAAATGTGTTTGTGCCATTAAGTTATTTAAATCTTTCTACCCTCCTACGCTGAGGTTGTATTCCACTGTATCAATTTCTATTTACTGGATCTGTCACCACGCATTCAATTTGTCCTCTGCTTGTGGCTCAGGTTGATTGTTCAGTGTTTTCCAGGATCTTCCAGTCTCTATATGGGTTTCTGAGATCCAATGTATCTGACAGTCTCATGATTGTGTTACTTACACTGCCAAAGCCTAGTAAGCTAGATATCATCAAAATTTTCATAAAAACACAAGGTCATCACAATTCTTATCCAAAATCTACTTATGAGATATTTGGTAAAAGCAGATTTAATCCCAGGAATTCCTTCATCTGCATATTGGTGACTGTTCATGTAACTGCAGATCATTCTGGTGAAAAAAAGTCTCCTCTCCAAGCTTCGTATATGACTCCATCCAACATCATATAAGGCAGATGACACAACAAGAGCTCTGGTTTGTGATCTCCTTATGAATCAAGCACAACCACATAAAAGTCTTCAGATCAGCGTTTAAACAGCACAATAACAATTTCTGTACCATCCTCCAGGACAGAAACAGCAACAATGATGGACAGCAAGCCTAGAAGCAGCAAAACATAATAGAAAAACAGTGGCAGGTTTTGACAGTCTTGCAACATTACGTTTCACAATGCAGAATCATACATACTGGGTTTGGTGCAAGAAAACTTGTAATATCATTGGAGTAAAATGCCAACCATAAAAGCACAATGTAATGTGCTTTATTTACAATAAAGCACTCTAATCTGAATGTAGGACATTGCAAAATTAATCAACTCAAAGTAACTCACAACAGTTTTCAAATGTAGGCAAACTCCAATGATCTCAGAACCAAGCATGCCTTAGATATATTTGTCCTTAGCCCTTAGTAGCTCTATAACAGCTTTATTAGTTTTATACTATCACATATTTCTAAGCAAACCAAGAGATCAAAAGGAAAATATTCAGAAAATATTTCATGCTCAGATATGAAAAACAGGTGGTACATTTGTAACAGATGCAATTACAAATTAGTTGTATGTTAAGTACCTACATTGTATCTGGATTTTGCTGCTGTATGTTCATATAGTGCACTATGGTGGTTTTAATTTATCAGCAGATACTGCCATCTACTGGTAAAATTATTAAAGTACAGAAATTACATTATACTGCCGGCAAGGGATCTGGAGTAAAATATCCTTTCTGGAAATAAATTCTCAACACGTTATCACATATAAAAACTGTTACAAAAAACCTATCAGGGCTATTAGCTTAGATACAGGTATGGAAGTATAAGTGAAGAAATTTCGTTCAGCTCCATTTCAGAACTGTTGCTAAAGCTTGCTTGTAAAACACTAAGTGATTGTAACTGATTTCATGCCCAGACTCTCCACTACACAGCTGTGCTGACTGCTACTGTGTTGCCTACCATTTCTGCATTTCCACTTGACCTGTGACACTCAGAATCTAAATTTATACACTGAAATGTTGTAGTATCTCAAGTATACAGTTCCTTTTGGCTGTAAGTGGAACATTTCCAGTTGTCAATCTTACACATAAGAACCTGATTTAAAAAAAAAATTTTTTAAATTGTTTTTCAAAATAGACTTTCTGTTTTCTGCTCAGGTTTAACTAGGACCTTGGTTTTGCTTGAGAAAAAAAGCAACAGCCAAGTGTCCTGACATGGCACTGTCTGATTAACTGAAACATAAGAGCAGTATCTGCTGAGTAACCACCACTCCTTGCTACATGTCGTGGTTTTGCAAGACCTGGTTTTTGGTAGCAAGGGGGGCATACAGGGTGGCTCCTTTGAGAAGCTGCTAGAAGCCCCACTGTCATGTCCTGCAGGGCCAATGTCTGGCTGCCTGCAAAGATGGACATGCCACTGGCCAATTAAAAGTGGTAACACCTCTGTGATAACAGATTTAAGAAAGAATTCAAAATAACNGAATTCAAAATAACCCTGGTTGCACAGTTTTAATTCCAGCCAGGGAGGTGGGGGTGAGTGAGAAGATGTGAGCAGAAAAACAACATGGAAACACCAAGGTCAGGTCAGAAGGAGTGGGAGGAGGTACTGCAGGAGCTGGAGCCGAGATTCCTCTGCAGCTGGTGGTGAGACCATGGTGAGGTGGGTTGTCCCCCGCTGCAGCCCATGGAGGACCACAGGAGTGCAGAGACCCACCTGCAGATGCTGGAGCAGGTTGATGCTTGAAAAGAACTGCAGCCAGTGGAGGAGTGACCCGTGCCACAGCAGTTTCAGGGCTGCTGTTGCCCGTGGGATGGACAAATGTTGCAGCAGTTAGCAGAAGGCTGCTTGTGAAATGGACTTTCTAAAGACAGTACTTCCTGAGAACTGTGTCCCAGAGGGGACCCTCACAGACGCAGCAGGGGAAAATGGCTCCAGTTCTGCAGCAGGAAGAAGCCACAGATGAAGACCTGACTTAAAAAAACCCCCAACCTATTTCTCTGTCTCTCTGCACTGTTTGGGTAGGAGGCAGAGCTGGGAGGAGGGAGTGGGGAGAAATAAGGTGTTCTCCAAAAGCTCATTTTGCTTCATTTACTTCTCATTATCCTGGTCTGTTTCTGTTAGTTTTAGTGTAATAAATTTACTTTCTCTTAAGTTGAAGCCTCTCTTGAATCCTTATCACGAAACTTTATGAAGGCTTTGAATTTTTTTTCTCTCCTCTGTCCAGCTGCAAGGGGGGAGTGAGCCTGGGTAGTTCCCGGCCTCCGGCCAGGCTCAGACCTCTACATACAAGATTTGAGGATATTTGGAGATTTTCTCACAAAGGTCGAATCCTGCCTGATCTTTATTCATTATTCTAATAAACACCAGAAACACCATAAGGTTAAATGCAGTGGTATGAAATTATTTAATTTGCAAAACAAAAGACACTAAACCCAGCATGCCACTCAGAGTTCAGATTACAGATTTAATGCTGCACAGCTTCGGTTAAGGCAGTGCTGACAGGCAAAGTGTATTAACGCTCCTGGTAATGATGTCAACACTGACCTAAATATGGTGTCCAGTTGGCTTGGAGTATCACCATATGACTTGAGCAGACAATAAAAAAAAACATTTCTCTCACATGGAAGATGAAGCAGTCACTGGTCACAAATGACTACATCGGTGCTGGTTGGTAGGTGCTGCAGTTCTGCAGAGTAGAATGGTGAAACTTGCATGAAGAAACAGAAAACAAACAAGTTTCTCTACATAAAGCATTTTAGGTGAACTCCATGCAAAGGTTTTTACACAATCCTTAAAGTAGCTACACTTTGTATGATGATTTTATGTAGTGTCAGATATTTTTAGGTGTCCTTAATCTTCCTGTCTTTCTTTTTCCAACCCATACTGATAATTGTTTTCTGGAACATGAGCTGACTGATCAAAAAATATTTTCATGAATTTGAAACTGAGGTAGCTGTTGTAATGCCAGTATCTTCAATCCACAGATTTTTTAATAAACATTTTTTCTTATTTTTTAACCTTACCTAATATCTTTCAATTCTCCCTTTTTCATCTGGCCAATAAACCTTGGGTTAGTAACTTGCTTCATTTTTCCCCTAAATTAGACTCGTGAGAGAAAAATGTAGTCTTTTATCTTGAATACAGTCTATTTCCCAGCTATACTATCATTCCATTCAGCAATTGTTTTCCTGTAGGTTTTCCACAGGAAGAAATTTTTTGGGGTACATTTTTCAAAGGCAAAACTAGCAGCTAAGGAATCAATCATCAGGAAAAAATGTTGCCCATTGGGTTCCAATTCGCAGCCTTTGGAAATTTCCTTGCATACACTTGCATGAAATCTGCAAATGAATGTTAGAATAGCAGACAGAGATTAATTTCCAATGGCTATGCATCATTACTGATAGCTGAGCTAAAATTTAAGCACATAGGAAATCAGGACTTCATGAGCAGCAGTTGTCCTGAGCAGAGGGACAGGTGAGCACAACCAATAGCCAGTTGTTTTGGTACTAAGATAATGAACATTAGGATCAGATGTTCAGATGGTAAAAATTCTGGTACCTAGTACTGTGTTTAAGTCTGTACAGTGGCAATATAAATAATCTGTTCCTTTTTGCCTTAATTTATTTAAAGTTGATAATATGTTGATATATGCAATTAAAATTTCTGAGAGTAACAGTCTATACTGCTCGGAAAAACATAGTATTTAGCACATGGTTCAGTGTGGAGGGCTAGGAGCCCTCAAAGCACGAGCCTTTTTGCACTCCCCTGGAGAAGTCAGAGATCAGCTACCTTCCTCGGGGTCAGGGTGAGATCCCAACATGCCTTGTTTCTTCATGGTAATAGCCTGTACCCTGTTGGCTAACTGGTTTCTACCCCACTCCCTACCTTTCCCATTAAAAGCCCGGCTTCTGCCCCTGAAAGCAGGGAGCCTGGCCTCTGGCCTCCCCTTCGCAGGGTGTTCAGACAATAAAGACTACCTCTGCGGAACTGCCATGCGAGGCTCCTGTCTCTCTGTCCCCGTGTTTGCCTTGGGCGATTTCACAAGGAGCTGAAATCACTTGCAGCTGAGAAGTTGCTACACTTGCTGGAATCGCCTGTCGCCCAGGGAGATCTGCCAGAACCCCTAGACGAGCTGTTCTCTGTGGGACGCTCCCTCTCCAGGAAAGTCGCGGCGTGCTGGTGCTGAACAGCACCGGACCCCCTGCGACAGTTCAGAACTGTGTATGCCTGCAAAAACACATCTCTATTACGAAAAGAATATCTTCCCAATGCATGGAAATGCATTACAATGTCTGTTTTAACATAATGAGTTCTCCTTGTCTGGCATGTATTTGTTGGAGAAAATCTACCACAGATAATATAAACAGTCCCTGACATTATAATCTTAAAACTATATTTAAAGAGAAATTTTTGAATACTGAATGGTAGAACATATAAAAATATTTTCTCTTGTGCTTTCTTCACATAGTTACAATCATTAATTTCTTTTAAAATATGCATTATTTGTACAACTATGATTACTGCAAACAAAACATTGAACAGAACATGGATTAGACACATTAACCCTTCAGTGTATGAGCAGAATGGAATTTCCACACAAATGCAGGAAATTTATTTTTCTGAGTCACTCTAGTCAGGATAAAAAAAGAAAATACTCTGCATAAAACTACTTTCTTTTCTTGTGAATCTTGTTTTTTCTGTCAACAACTTTCAACATCTACTTAAAATCCTCTTTTGACTGTTTTATTGCAGGGACTTCTTTGCACTTTTATATGGAGTGGAGTTTTGTTTTAATAAGAATGTAAAAGATTTGGCTGTCAAAAAGATAGTATGGAACATTTCATCTTCCCCTGATTAATGTCCAGTTGAAGGCACTCTGGGAACTAACTTGACTATTTTGAAGTTGTGAGAATAGCTTTTGTTTTATCAAACTTGTATTGCAAAATTCTATAATGGTAAAGATAAGTGACTATTCTATCTATGTCTAAACAACATTAATTTCAAAAATATTAATGATCTGTAAATTTCTTAGTCTTCATATCCATTACTATGAAGAACCATGGAAACATTAAACATGAAAAAAAATTATCGTATTAGCATTGCCACTGTTCAAAAATAGTCTGGATGGGCTACTTGACATGATCAACTATTGTTGAAAATCAGGAGATCCTTAGAGAAAAATGGTTCTGACTACCATACCAAATATTCTTGGGATATTTACTTACAGCCATTACTTTATATAACCTTTTCCTCCTGTTCCTGGCAAAATTCATACAGTTAGAATAAAATGGGAACAAAATACATATGAATTTAAGGTGAATGGGCAAGATACATAGCAAATACACTCTCTCCATTTCAATCACTTTATTACTTACAGAACTTGATTTGAGATTAGCATTAGACTAAAATTTGGGCAAAACTTTGACAAACCTGTGCCAAAAGCCTCCTGCCTGGCTTATTTAGGATAGACAGTGGTCTAAAACTGTCATCCAATCTCTGAAAACTTTGCTTGAGAAATCCTTCCTGGGCCTACTAGCAAAAAATGTTAGATTGGTTGCTTTGAAGATGATAACATTAAAAAAACCTGACCCTAGCTTTAGAAGTCATTTTAAAGGCTATTATCTTTATTTGATTCTGCTGCTTTTCAAACTTTACTTTTGAGCTTTTATCTTGAACCCTAAAAACGTAAGTGTAAATATTGCATGTTAATCTCAAAGTGACTGATAATGGCTTCAACAGATTGATGAGTATATTCCATAAGCAATAAAATACTATTCCATTCCAAAAACTGAACAAGAATTGAGAAAAGCTTACATGGGTAGTCTGCCATATACTAAAATAGTGACTAAATTAGGCCCTAAACAGCTAACATAAAGAATGGCAGGTAGCCTCAAGAAGACCAAATAGAAAAAGTAAAATGTTTGAGCTACAAAAAGTCTTATATTACAAGGAACAACTAGGTTTACTATGAACAATGAAATTGATGTAAAAATCTTTTTAAAATATCTCCTAATAAGCAGAAAGAATACAAGGAAACTGAGTGAGGATGTGAGGAAACGGCATAAAGCTGTGTCAGAGGAAGTTCAGATTGGGTATTAGAAAAGATATTGTCATTGAGAGAGCAGCCAAGCACTGGTACAGGCTCGCCAGGGAAGTGGTAATAGCTCCAAGCCTGTCAGTGCTCAACAAGTGCTTGGACAACACTCTGATCTGTTTAACTTTTTAGCTGGTCTGTGTGGAGTCAGGAGCTGGGCTTTGACAATTCTTCTTCTGAACATTCTTTAAACCATAAACAGCCAAAGATACACTATATAACCTGCTTTACAAGTTATATAGGAATATAGTAATAACTCATCTGAACATTAACATAATTATATATATATCCTCACCCTCTGTCCCAATTCAAGGCACCTGCGTAGATTTTACACTTACCAGTTGTTAAGGCAGAAGATAATGTCAGATCAGATCCTGTGAGGAGATTCAGGTTTTTTCTCCTTAAGAAGTTTACCACTACTCAGAATCAGACTTTTTACCTGTTCTTTTTCATTAATCCAGTTCCTTTTAAACCAACAGAGAGACTTCCTATTGATATTGAAAGGAAATATATCAGATTCATAGTCAACATAATGTAAATATTTAGGGAAGATCAACAGAAATAAAACCAGTTAGACAATAAGTGCTCAAGAGAATTTGTCTTTATATCAAGTTTTTTTAAAGGCTGGCAGTACAGTCAGGTAAAAAGATAAGGCACTTTCATGGCTAAAGATAGTAATGCAATGTATTTCTTTAGTATAAAAACATGGTTGTAATATAGAGGACTTTAAAGACTAGTTTACTAAACCTGAGTATAAGTTTGCTATTTTAAACTGAAACTGTTGTCTCTGATCAGCTACATTTACAGCCCATAAATATATTACAGCTCAAAATCTTCCCACAGTAGTTTAAAAAATTCAGGAAGGCCATCAAGTTAAAACGTATTTTATTTTCTATCATGGTGCAATTTTACACTCATCACCAATAAATAAAATATTTCAAGTGAATAGGTAGCAGTGGTGCACGTACATGTGACGAAGGGAGGGCAACTGCAGTGATTCCGCACTGGCTGGCAGACGGCAGTAGTTTGCTGGTGGAGGTGGAAGGTGCCGTCCCAGGCCGGGAAGTCCAAAGGCCACTGCTCCAAAGGCACAGACCGGGCCGGTCACATTTCGCACACAGGACCAGAGACGCGCTCCCGGCCCGTTCCCGCCGTTGCCCCCCGCCCACCCTCCCGCCCACCCGGCTCCGGCTCCGGCTC
>WBMZ01001235.1:0-17877 GCA_013400975.1 Atrichornis clamosus | reverse complement strand
GGCACGGCCGTGCTGCTGCTGCTGCGCCGGGCGGCGCCGGCCAGCCCCGCGCACGGCCGGAACCGCCACCGGGATCGGGATCGGGAGCAGGACCGCGAGCAGGGCTCGGGCTCAGCGCGGCCGCAGCCGCCGGAGCCGTCGCTGCTGCGCTTCCTGGTGTGCCCGCTCTCCAAGCGGCCGCTGAGGTGAGCACGGGGCGGGGGAGCGGAGCCCGAGCCCTGGGCAAACCCGGGTTACTCACTCCTCCTCATGCTGTGTTTGGGTTTTTCTCCCCTCCCTGACCTGGCTGGCCAGGTACGAAGAAGCTACCAACGAGCTCATTAACGAGGAGCTGGGCATCGCGTACCCCATCATCGACGGCATCCCGAACATGGTTCCGGAGGCTGCCCGGATGACGCAGAAGAAGCGCCCGGCCGAGGCCTCGGAGCAGCCCTGAGGAGCCAGGCACCGCGGTAACGGGGACTGATGGCCGGAGCGGGGCTGCTGCCCTCCCTGCCCACGCTGACTGTGCTCGTTCCCCTCCTGTCCCTAGCAGGCTTGTTCTACTCGGCCAGCGTAGACGAAGCGTTCCCCCAGGGCTGCACTAGCACAAACAGCTTGTGTTTCTACAGCCTCCTCCTTCCTGTTACAATACCGGTTTATGTGTTCTTTCACCTGTGGACCTGGATGGGGATTAAGCTTTTTAGGCACAACTAGTGTGATGCATTTGCTAACTCCTGGGATTCTCTAAATCAATGCAGTTTGTTTAATCTCATCAAGTATTGCAGTTGATTTGAGAGCGTTCCCTTCTGGCACTATTGACTGCCATAATTTTCCTAATAGTATCTGGCATGTATCATGCTGTATGAAGCAGCAGCGCATTGTTAACTACTTCTAATGCAGATAAAGAGTAGGAGTAACAAGAAGCACTAATTCCCTCAGTTTTATCCCTTCAAGAGTGTTGTGCATTAGTAGTGACATTAATTAAAACCTTACTTTTCATAAGGAAGAACTGTACCCCGACTGAAATAATAATAATAATAAATTAAAATTAAAACATGCAGCGATATAAATCTCTCTTTGAGAGTTTTGGGATTTTTTAACCTGATGTGTATACCGAAATATGTTTGTCTCACTATCAGAAGAACAAAAACTAAAGTAAATCAGGCAGGTGTTTAATAACAAAACTTGAGTTAAATGAAGACATTTGTTTCTTGGATGATAACCATGTCTGTATGTGCAGTAGCTGCAGCTTTTTTCTTTCTTGGGCCATTATGAGGATGCCACATGCCAGATTCTCAGTACTCTCTGAAAAACTTCCTAACAGGACACAGCTATGAAGGGGACAGGTCAATGCTATGATAAAAGTTCTTTTCTGTGTTTTGCTTTTGGGTAGTTTATATCGGCAACACAAAACACATTAATGTCCTTTACCTGCTGAAAAATGCAGAATTGCAGCACCAAGTTGTAAATGCTGCAGACCACAGTTTCTCTGGGTGGGATACTAACAGTGCAGTCATATTTTTCAGGCTGCTGCTGGGCAAATAATGCTGTGATGCACAGTGTGAAAGGCAGTGCTTGCAAGAGGTGCACTCAAAGCCTGACTCTAGCTGAGGGCAGCTGTTTGTCAGAGCTTCTTTTACAGTTAGTGGAGACTGGAAATCTAGAGGACAGTACAGAGCACACCCTCACTGCCTCTGTAAATAAATGCCTCTCTCAGCTGGTGTAGTGAGGAAACGGGAAGAAAAGGTAGCTCTAAGAGCCATTGTGAGTTGTTTCCTAAGTGTATGGGAAAGAAAAGCTTTGACAGGTCTGGTTGGCAAGAAAGCTCACTTGGAAAGCACTAGAACTGGGTAATAGGACACTGAGGTCGGTAGTTCCTGTGGCACAGGCGTGGTGCCAGACTTTGTGCTAGTGACTGGTAGGGCACGTGGTCCCTGAGCTGAACTCTGCTCTGGGCAGGTGTCCTGTTCCCACGTCAGCCAGCTAATGGCTTTTGCAGGGCAGGGCCAGCATTACGATTCCTGCAGGAAATGCAACTGCCAGAACCTTTGGGTCTGTGTGGAAGTCACAGATTAAAGGCACATGGAGACAACAGCATTGTAATCAGATTTCCCATCTCTCTGGCAAGCACTATCCTTCCTTTCCCTTCAGACAGCATCTCCGTGAGAGAAGTGTCATTTTGTGGCTCTGTGGCTTGCTGACCCCTCAGGCTGGTTCTCCAGACACTGGGGTTTTCATGTACAGCAAACTAGAGTCTCAGAAGTTAGTCTAGCAGTAGCATTACTGGACTTTGACAATTACCAATTTACTAAGCAATCCTATTACATTACCCCAAAGCAACCTCATTGTAAACAGCGCTGCCACTTGCATTTAACTTACGCCAACAAAACTACCTGGAATAAGAATGGAAAATACTGCCCTCCAGATTACTCTACACCACTTTCAGAATATGTTTTATAATAATTTGATGGGTCGTATGCTTTTGTCGTATGCTCAGAGGATACTGAAACCCTTCTACCAATATTCAGTAACCCTGAAAATCAAAGAACACTGCACCAAGATATTTAGAGCTAACAAGTAATAGAATTTGGTATCTTACCTTTAAGATCTTCCTGAATTCCTGGTTTGAGGCAGATTTTAAATTTTTCCATGTGTCTTGCAGAAAGCATTCTCTTCTGACGCAAAAATTCCATGCTTCCGGGATTCCTGGAAAGGATATCTGAGGATTGAAGTAATATTCTGTTAGCAGTGTGTTTACCTCTTCTGATTTGTAACGAAATTGGCTGCACTTACAGTAAAATTCATGGCCAGAGCCTTGCACTCTGTAATGTGAACGTTGATCTTGTTTTGCCTGTCAAAGATGCATGGACACTTGCTCAGCTTCCATAGGGCTGTCTGAAATGACAAGGAAGAAAGGGAAAAACGTGTTGATTTTCCCCTGCGAAACCAGAGTTCAGGGATATGTGTGCAGACTGAACTGCCAGTCTGTACCCTGGCAAACTCCTGTGTCTCTGAAATGAGCCCTTGCGTGCATGAGCACTACACTAACAGAGGTTCACTTCCTAAAATCAGCTTGTGCACACTCCTGTGAGTGAGAAACAGGCATCTGGCCTGTCTGTGCAGACAGACACTTGTGTTACAGTGCCTCAAGAATAAAACAGAGAGAGTGATTTTAACAGCCATCTTCCATAATTCAGCTAAATCAAAACACATGGTAAAAATGTCCTGGATACCCAGGTGATGGTACATTGTTTTTAAAAAGTGCTGGATTTATTTTCTGTAATACCAAAAGTAGATACTGGTATAAAAATAACCTAACTCAAAGTGTTATACCTCCAGTGTGATAAGGCAGCAACTTCAGGTAATGTCCTCATTGGCTTGTGGTTCTATGCTGTTTCTCAAATGTCCTCCTGCACCCTGGTTAATTGGTGCAAAATTGGTACATTAGCAAACAAAAGCTTATGAAGGAATTAGGTAGTAGCCCTATGAATTCCAGCCAAGTTGCCAGAAAGCCACATTTTTTGCCAAGGAAAATCCCTGCTATTCACCTTTTCATTTCATACTGCTTCCTGTAACACCGACTGCATTTGGTAGTTACCTTTCAGTCCATGTCATCAAGAAATTTCACAGATTATTTTTTATTACCATGGCTTTAAGATATAAGTAAATTAAAATGCTCAATACGGTTTCTAAATCAAAGTTTAAGGACACCTCACAATATTTATCCTAATAAAAAATAATAAAATCCAGAGTACCAAGAAGTATAGCAGCCATCCCTTGTGCTCCTATTTCACAGTGATTACTAGTTCAAAGCAAACAGATTTGCCTAAAATGCCAGAGGGCAGCTCCAACTCCCAGAACCAGAGGTCATCTCAGGAAAGGCACTATCGTAGCTGCTGAAATACTGGGATGGTAAAGGACTTGTATAATTTAGAGTACTAGAGGACTAGGGAAAATGAAATATCTTTGAGATGTATTGGGTTAGTTAGTCTCTAGAGCTGACTTCGATATATGTATCAACTATTTAAATAAAAGAAAAAAAGCGTTTTGCACTGCTGGTAAGATTTTATACTTACTACTGTATTAAAGCACGAACACAACTTGATAATCTCTGTCACTTCAGGTACATAGAAGTTGCTTTCATGTACTCTGAAACCAGTTTTGGAGTTCACCTGCATTGAAACACGCAATATGTCAGCAGCAGATCTAGCGAGCTGTGCGTCTGTGTGGCAACACAGGAGTGACAGGGCTTTCTGCAGAAAGAGCTCTGAGACCCTGCACACAAGTTAAGGGGTAAAAGTGCTACGAGTTGCGCAGCACTCCACAGTGAGAAGTCTCAGAAAGCCACGTATAAACTAGCAAGAAAGCAATTTTCATTTACAATTAAGATTTCTTAATAGGACTCCATCAGGAAAGATACGTTTCCCTTTGAGTGTCTTTCATGTTGCAGAACACTGCAGTTCCCTATTCATGTTCATACTTCTTGCCTGGCAAAATATTTGTGGTGGGACAGTGAACACGTAAAGCTCCAAATCATGTGGAGTATGATAGGAGAGGAGTAGGCCGGCTCCATTTTTGAGTGTATTTATTTGGGAAAATACAGATTCAAGAGACTAAACATTCAGGCACAATTCCACATCCTCAGCCAAAATGATAATTCAATTCTGAACAAAATTTAACAACTCACTCTGATTCATACTGTGTGCTTGAGCTCTTGACTGTCCTAAACTTTGAACATCTCCACAGGAGTAAGTATGGTTTTCCAGAAGAACACAACATTGTCCCCTTTGTTCTCCTTGTTCATAAGCAGTTAAAGAGGTTCTAATATTGTTGTCCCAGAGAATTTCTCAGTTAACAGGCTCTTAAAGTATCGTGCAGCATTACTGTGGCAGTCACAATGTGCCAAGGACGAAAGTTGTCTTTTAAATGCTATGAGCAGTTACTGAGGTGAGGGATCTCACCAGCAGAAAGGGGAATGGGCATATTACATAGAGCTACACATCCATAGCTCTGTAGGCATCAGTGCATGCACTCCTCATACCACTGAGATCATTCTTCCCCCTGCCAGGGGCTATAACAAGCTTTAGCTCTTCATTTCTACAGAGGGTGAGTTTGGCACAACTCGGAGCAGGATTCCTTCAAAACTATGCTGCTGTAGAGTCAAGGAGATTCCCGAAGCAGTGGCAAACCCAGAGAATTCAACAAGTGAAAAGTATTGAAGTACTCTAAGCTATATTGGTACACCCTGTCTAATGTGGATCCAAGCACTTTCTCACCTGGTAAAGCATCTGCAGTATTTGCAGAGGCACTGTTTCAGCTGTGGTCAGGTTGAAGAGGCAGCTTGGCCCACAAGTAATGACCTCCATGATAAATTCAATCAGGTTTTGCTGGGAAACTCTCTGATACAGAATGACCAGCTCCTTGAAAAAGGATGTTTCTAGATTTGACCATAGGCATTCTGTAAAGAAAACAGCTAGTGAGGTCACAGGTAACATGCAAATCACTGCAATTAGTGGATGAAGCTGCATTTTCTCTTTTTATCAAATGACTTAAACAAAAAAAAAGTTTCATTTTGCACTACATAAAATGAGTAAACCTCAGATAGAATTTTTTTTATTCTTGTGTCTTGCTGCACAGTCCCCATGTTTCTATGTCTATCAAAAGCAATTACTTCAAGCTCTGGAACGCATTACATCCGGGATAACTCTTGTTCTGCAGCAGAAAATGACCAAGCATTTAAAGAATTCAGTTCCATCATCATAAAACCCTACCAAGAATTTGTCGATCCTTTGGCTGGAGTTTCATGATGGCTTGAGCCAGAAGCCTCAGAGAATGGAGACAGTCTCCATCCTTCCCGCGCAGAATGAAAGGCAAGATCAAGTAGACTCTGAAGTTCTCAGGTGAGATGGGAGAGGAAGACAATGATGGCAGTAAGTTCTTAATCTCCTTTTGCACCTTCAGAGGAAGAAAAAAAAAAAGAGACAAAGGTTAAAATGCAATTACTTTTTGCCAAAGTAATTAGGTTGGCATGAAATTCCTAAGTTTCATGCACAAATCCAGAACTCCCCAATATCTGTGTAGTGAGAATCCTTATATCGAATCCTTACCTCATGGTAGACTGCTGGCTTCTTACTGATCTTCTCAAAAAAACATTTCACTTCTGACATGTCTACACCTGAGACTTCTTTGGAAGTTTGGAAATGTTTGTCTCTATCACAACAGAAAAAAAAAAGACACTAAATTATGTTTTTGCTAATGACTGAATAGTGAAGCATCGTAACATCAGAAAATATTTGGAAAGTTCAGCCCCAGCTCCAGTGGGTATAATTTCATGTGTTCTAAGAAGATAGACAACACAGGCCACTGGTTTGTGACCTGATTAATATCCTGTCTGTCTTGTGTGGCTGTGAACTATTAATGGTAGACTTCCTGTATTTCACCCTAAAATGATTTCCACTTCAGTGCCAGGAGGAGGTATTATGGATCCTTTGAGAGCTGTTAATATTGCCTGAAGGGATTATCATCATCTGCCAAATATCACTATAGGATAATCTTCTAGAATGTGAGCTTCTCTTGCACATTTCAGTAGGACCAGGGCTATAAAAATCTTAATATTAGCTTGAGCTTTAAAAAATACAGACTTGCTTCTTGCAAATTCAGATAAAACTAATCTTTTCTACATATGTGGCCTAAAATAACATTTTCTGCTCAGTTTACATGCAGCCAATACATTCTGTTATGTCTAAGTCAGTGCACGCTACCTTTTCTCCAGGAAGCTTCCATTGATGCAAGCCTCAGATGAAAAGGTCAGTCTGATATTCCTGATAGTAAAAAAACCAAAAAGTCAATCCTTTCAAGTTTTTGATTCCAAAAGAACAAAAGCCATGTGTATGAGTGTTTGCACCTGACCACACAAAACTTCTCGTAGCACCACTTCACTGTCAGTGTTATAGGAGTCAGTGATCTTTTGCAAGCCACCTCTGCTTTCCTGGGCCTTGTAAGGGAACCTGCTCAAGTACCCCATGCCAGCCATTCCATTCTGGTGGGTGTTATCGTGGAGGTACCTTCTCCTGACAGCTCAGAACATACCTGGTTTTGTTTGTCGTGCAAAATAAAAGGCACTGCAGCATGGGAGGGAGGAAGATCCCCTCCACAGACAGGATCTTTGTAACATGTGGAGGTAAGACCCATCAGACTATCAACTTACTGTTGCACAAAAGCTGGGTTCCCAGCACCTGAAGGGACGTTAGACTTACTCACTACCTGTGTTCCTGGTTCTGTTCTTATTAAAGCAGCTATTTTATCAAGCAATTTGCTGTCAATTCCTATTGAGATCTGGAAAGGACCCTCTCTCTCTCACCCTCTCAACAACCACCTTCTGTATGATCCAAACTGTTCTAGAAGTGGTAAGGGAAATATTTAGTTCCAAGATAGCCAAGCTTTTAAAATGCACAAAATCAGCAGCTGGAGTCAGTCTTTCCCAAAGAAAATAACTTCACATGTAAGACCTGAAAAAAGACTACATGATCATAATTCTCAGCCCTAAGTGTAAGGCATCCCACAGTAGTATATACTTACTGCTTTTGAAAATGGCTAATTAAAGAACTGACCACTGATTTTTAAATGCTGACACAGTATTCCAGTTTGGGTACTCTGGATTAGGATTTTTCCACAAGGCCTTGGCCTGCAGGCAGAGTCTTTCACTGATTTAACTTGTCATCTCCGTATCAATTTAACAAACCTGTGCAAGAAGAGGACAGGCTTCTGAAGCCATGCAGTACATCTGCTCTGTTCCTGCAAAAGGGTTATTGAAGGGCTGTTGCTTATCAAATTTTGCTTTTTACTGTGCAAAAACTAGGTGAGAAGTGCTGGTACAAGATTGTGTCTTGGCTAAATTCTTGAACAACACCTACAATAGCCTCCAAAGAACAATACTTTTCAGAGAAAATCATGTATCAGGGGAAAAAGAAAACCCCAACCAAACCCAAACAGCAAGTTTCTGATTTACTTTTTTATACTCTCCCAGCTGTCAGAACTGGAATTAGAAATCCACGCATCCACTTCTTTATCCTCCAGAGTGGCAATTCCATTCAAATATGAATTCTAAAATGCATGAAAACATTGACAAGATTACAAGTGTAGCAGATGTGATTCTTTTTTTCAAGTCAATCATTACAGATGGCTTGAAGATTTGAGCCTAAGTATGAACAAATTAATGGTCATCCAGCATGATCCAGATGCATTAACCATAGAACATATATAATTGCAATACAAGTTAGTTTATAGGTAAGCAGAGAAAAACTGCAATAGACATAAAATTGCAGTGCTACAAGCAGGATGGAAATCCAAATGGTTCCAGCAGTAATGTGAACAGTGGTAGAATTAGAAGCTGTGATCTAATGTGCACATACCTTGTTCTTGCAATGGACGAAACTTTTGTTTACTCCTGCAATAATTTTAATCCCCTTTTGTGATGCATCCTTTTCTGTGAAAGAACAAAAAGATTGTCACAGTAACATTTGAAGAGAGTCATTTTCTTCAGAGAGTTAAGTACACAAGAGTGGAACAGTAAAAAACTCCTTCAGGTAGCAGTTATCTGTCTAAAAGTTGATTCTATGTGGCCATTACACACAATAATCAAGCAGCAAATGGAGTAATTAATGGTAGAATTTGTCGGGATGGCCAAGCAAGCATGAAATGTAATGTTTGCCTTTCAATGTAAACATGAAATCAAGAAAGCAAACACCTCCGTGGAAGAAACAAATACAGATTGTATACATCTGCAATGGTCATTACTCTGGCAGGATTCTCCAGTATTCCTTGGTGAATTGATGGGAAGTGGTATCAACTGATTAGGCTTCCTCTTATCTTTCAGTCGTCCATCATCAGAACCAAAGAAATAGAATTTGTTCAAGGAAGGGACATAGACCAGAGTGTGCTGTCTGTTCAGGAAAAAGAAAAAAAAATCATAAGAAGCAAAAACCACTGGGCAATACAGAATAAAATTTACAGATACGTTTTTACATTGTAGACCTGAGGCTTGTCTTTAAAAGTCCTGACAGTCCAGATAAAGAATCCCTTTAAACAAAGTGTTAGAACTCTTCATTGCATAGACAGTCAGCAATAAAGACACATATGGACCCAGATTTGCTATAATGTTTGTGATTTAACTTGCTTCCACATGCAAAAATAGTGTTACCCCTTGCTAGCTTCACACCCTTCCGTTTTAAAAGCACTGCTTTCCATGCTGCCGAGCCTGATACCAAGCCAGGTGAGCTGGCAGGAGACTTTTTCTGACCCAGTTCCAGAAGGGCAAAGTGAAGCTGGGTAATTATCACCGCTCTTCAGTTCTTACTAAGGACCCACCAGTTTGTCAGAGTGGATGGGAATTCAGTGACTTTCCCAATGCAGCCTTTTGACAGTCGTATGCCCTTTGGAACCCAGTACACCCTTTTTTCATTAAAAGAGAAAAAGACCAAGGGCTTCTGGTGGTTTTGGCAACCTTCTCCCTCTTCTCACCATAGGCTGAGGGTTCTGCTCTCACTGGGGCTCTGGCAGGAGGGTGGCTTGTATCTGAAGAGTGGATGGATATTCTGACAGTGCTGCCCTATTGGGATACAGGGATTTGAACATTTTGGTGATTCCCCTCCCTACTGTTCTTCAGTGATTCCCCATAGGCATTGACCTTAGAAGACATGTCATTGGCACTTTCCCACCTTCCACAGGCAATGTGTGAAACCCTTGCTCCCCACAGCTCAGCCACCACACGAGGCAGGAGTTCATTCTGGGTGGAGTTGTGACCAAGCTGGCCAGCCCCTCCTGCTCCAAAGGTGCACACCAACCCCTCCTTGAAATGAAGAAACAAACAGCAGGATCACTGCATTATCACTGACACTCAAATGGTCACTACCAAGGATCAGAGCCAGCAAGACACAATAGGTTATATAGGACTTGATTCAAAACATCCCTGATTCAAATATGAGTAGGGTTCACTTTGCATCGAGCCTAATCATACACTGTAAAGTCCAAATCATTTAGCTCCTGAGAAAAGCAATTTAACTCCTGAGAATAACTCCCCATTGCTTAAGAATTTTACTTGTATGAGTAAATCCTACTGAATTAGCTATTGTTCACATCTGAAGTCACCAATATACTATGAAAAAGAAAATATTTTCAAAAACTACTAGGAGTTAAACTGCATCTCTTGCCTCAGGATTCCCATTCATCATATCCCTGCAAAAGATTGCATGCAGATGACAGGAATATGAGAAAAGGCCAGTTTTCCCAATAGCTTAGGTAACATCCTTGGGGATTGCCTTCAGACTCAGGCAAAGCAGGCATTACCATCTCAATTTTTCCATGCTGACTTTTAGCAGGGTATCTTTTCTCACAAGGTGAGGTCTCAGACTTTCCATTTCAGACTCACCTTGGAGAGAACTGCAGAATGATCTGCCCCACATGAGATAAATACAGTCTTCCAGTGCTCTAAAGCTCCAACATATGATGGGCAGTCCCTGTCTGGAAAGAAAAGAATACTGCTGAATTGAAAGAGTATTGGGAAAGTCTCATATACAGAAAAATTTAGAAAACAGGAGGGTTAAGAGCTTTTCAGTCCTCTGTTACAGCAATTCATGTAATTACACTTGGGTTTGGGTTGTTTTCCCTCCAGGATAACATACTCTTTCTCATAATGTTCTGTCTTTCTCATATTATTTTGTTTTCATTTACTTTGGTCTGAAACAAAGTGTAGTACTTTTACATCTGCTTGCCAAATGGTACTGGGCTTCAAAATATCTGATTCTCGAGGGTGTGGACTCATTCAGATTAGATTCTGCTGACTTCAGCTTCTGTCTGGCTAGAGCAACTCTTCTCTAGCCTTCTAGGTTTGAAGACAGTGGGAGATTTTAATTCTTCTCTCATCTTGTGCTTACAGAGAATTAAAGAAGACTAAAAAGTATAAAGTTAATTTATTTCATGCAAGACTTCCTGGAGAGAGAATGGGAGTGGAAATAGATCTCTGAGACGTCAGAGGTTTTAAGAGCCCATGCTATCCAATGAGCAACACAAAATGATTGCAAGTTCTCTATAGAAACACAACCCTAAATCCGTTGTTCCTGCATGCCTTTCCTGGTCAGGAAACAAAGAACTTCTCCAGATGTACTTTCCTCAAAAGACTTTAACTGTTCACTGCTGCTCCACAGGGGCTTGACAATAATGACGAGCGATTTAGTGAGCTCACTGACCAGGAAAACACTTTCCTGGTGCTCTCCTTCCTTACCTTCTGTGTCTCCGAGTCCCAGCTGTCCAAAATCATTCTTTCCCCAGGAGTACACAGCTCCAGAAAGTGACACAGTGGCACTGTGAGCTCCTCCAGCAGCAATTTGAGCGAGTGGGATGCCCTTTAGTCTTTCCACCAGCTGTGGTTGGGGAATAAGCGTGGTTTGGCTCCCCACTCCAAGCTGTCCATGGGTGTTCTTGCCCCAGGTGAAGAGCTCACCTCCTTCACACACAGAACAAAAGAAAACAGCTCAGCCTCACTGCTTCCCTTGAGTATTTGCACTTTGGGAGTAGGAGCAAAACTCAGTGCTGTTTTCAGGGACCTAGCTCCAAGGCAAGGCCAACATGGATAGCCACATTTCTGTTTGCTTCTGACCTCTTTGGGACAGTCCCATGCTGCCCATGTGACTCAGCACAGCAAGAATAAAGGCCAAGTGTTTCCACCTCTAAAGTCATACTTGCAAGAAGGTCCCAACCAGAGACATGCTGCAACTTAAGAATGAGCAGGTTTGGTGACCACAGAGTGGGGCAGCCATGTCTGCTCTCCACAGCACACTTTTGTGGAGGGGTAGTGCTCAGGAACTGGAGAGAGACAGAAATGCAGGTTCTTGGGTGCTGGGAGGAAAGAGCAGCACTGATAGCCAGTGCACTTTGTGTCCCCACTGCTCATTACTCTCTAATGGTGTCACCAACTACTGCAAGTGTACAAACACTGCCTTCTCGCAGCAAGCATGCTGTCATTGACTCCTGTTTGGAGGAAAAGTGTACTTGAAAGAGGCTACCTCTGCATAGTGCCATGGCATGTTGGTCCCCACACGCTATTTGAACAATATTTCGGTTTCCTAGTTCTTTCACCAGCCTACAAAAAGAAGGGAAAAAAATCAAGATAGATGCTTCGCCATGCGACAAAGTAAAGGACAAAGATCCTCTGCTCACCAAGCCCTATAACTTTTAGCAGGAAATATGTGGAAAAATATAGGTCACCTGTAAGCTGATTCACCCTGCTCTTATGCTGGCCTGCTGTAGCAGGGCTAACTGATTTGATTGTGATTTGCTCCACTGAAAGCTGGAAAAGAATTAGGCTCAGCCTGGGCAAGATAACAAAATCACACAACAAACTGCTGAGCCATTTGTAGAGGATAGTTACCCTCACAGCTTAACCTAACCACAGAAGGTGGTAAGGTTCAAGACATGCTTGTCTTTCACCCTCAGTTTTCCAAAGCCATATGTGGTTTTCAAGTCATCTGCATTGCTCTGGTACGTTCTACTGATCCTTACTAAGTTTGAGAGAAACCTGTCTCATGTGCTTCCCAAGCAGCTCAGATCTTGGTATCATCCTCAAAAGCCATGCACTTCTTGCTGGGTTAAACAAGAAGACAAAGTTCTGGGTTCTAGGAATGTATGCGTTCCAGCTCCCTCTCTACAACAGGAACACGCCTGTCTCTTGAGCGTTACCTTGAGGACAAGCAGGCTGCGTTTTCTGACCATTGCCATCCGTACCTCCACCCTGTGAAAGCTTCTTACCTTGTCTTGGAGCAGTTTGCTGAAGCCTTAACCCAGTGTTCAGAAAGCTTCCCGTCAGGGGAGAGAATGAGTGTGTGTGTTTCGTCATGGTTTGAGCACTGCACCTCCTCATTCCCCTGCGCCCCTGTGCGCTCTGCAGGACACACAGACAGACACGACGGTCATGCTAAGGCAGCAGGCACCTGAACCACCTCGGCCCCCTCCCCAAGGTCTCAGTGTGCTACTGCTTTTGGCAAGCTTCTGCTTCTCAGGAAAAAGTGTGTTTGACTTCTTTCAGTGTCCTGACTACCCACTGGTTAGCTTCGTGCCAGATGACTCTTCCACTAAAAGACCCTTCTCCATCTCTTAGGCTGCTGTGCCACCAGCTCCCAAGACAACCAGTGAAACATCAGCAGCAGCACAGTCTGTTGCTTTCGCCCATCTCTGGAGAGTGTCTGGAGGAGACAAAGCACTTCTGCCGCTTTGCACCGTTGTTCTGGCCGGATCAGAGCGAGGAGGTACGAGCTCACGGTGCTCTGCGACCTTCCAGGGAGCGTCACCAGCAGAGCCGCTCTCCGGGAGGTTCGCCGACCCCAGCACACACACCGATCACCCCTGGCTGAATGAGTGCCAGCACGCATGCACACACTCCAGATTCCAGCAGGCATAGGAAAAGGATGGAGGCAAAGAGGAGGGGGGGGTTCTCTGCTTGGAGTTCCGAGGTTTAATGGGGGTCCATACCCAAAGGGGTCCAGAGACAGAGAACCCTGCAACAGCGTCTTACACTGTGTTTTATACGGGGGTAAAAAGAGGGGGAGAGAACATCAGGGTCCAATGGGGAGAGGGTCCAGGGGTGGTACAAAAAGTGGGGCGATTGGGGAGACCCAATCGAGGAGGGAGAGGGGAGGGGAGAGGGAGCAGGAGCCAACGGGGCGTCCAGTAAGAAGGGACTTTCCAGGGGACTTTCCAGAAGGGGCAGGGTAGGTAATATGACAGACTGGGTGAATTAATATATAGGGGTGCTCACAACTTAGGGAAAAACCATGTCTTTAAACACAGGAAGGGGNTTAAACACAGGAAGGGGGAGACGATTTCCGGGACGAGACCATCAGAGGTCGTTAAGCTTTGGCAGTGCCCCACCACTGGACCTTAAGCCTTTTTGGGGCCGGCTGCTTCTTGGGCATGGCGGTGGCAACATCTACCACTGCCACACACTTCCTGAGGTATCTGGCCACTCCAGACTTGTCACAGCCTTGGAGACAGGATGCTTTCAAGTCAAGCATTTTACAAGATGCTGGAGAAGCAATGATGGAAAATTCACACATTGCCTATTTACAGCAGGAGGAAGTACCTCCCTGTCTACAGCTGAGGGGCTGCAGATGCTCTCTGTCGACTTAGCTACTCGCACGTAGCTCTGCTGCAGCACAAGTGTCTGAGACCCAGGATGCCCAAACGTGAAAGGTGGTCATCAGCAAAGCCTGCCCTGATTTACCTGACACCTCTGGAGACTTCCCACCCTCCTCACACCTCCAACACGGAACTAGAGAGCAAAATCCCTGCCTATTACCTGGCATGGTTTTCCTCCTTCCAGTCCCCCCGTTCCTACTGCTGAGCACTGGGACACGTTTAAGCCCCTCATGCGGAGGCTCCCCGTCCCCGAGGGGCCGCGCAGTAGATTATTGCAACTTCAGCGGTTTCGCCTCCACGGACCCGTCCTCGCCCACGGGCGGACCCATCCCAGGGGGTCTCCCACCGCCCTCCCGGCCGCGCCGCTCCCGCCGGTCCGTACCTCCCGTGCCGCTCCCGCGGCCCCGCTGCCGCCGTCTCTCCGCCATCCCGCACCCGCTGACAGCTCGGGAGTGCCCGGGCAGCGCCGGGAACGCCGCGGCGGGGAAATGGAAACCGAAACTCGACAGGGGCCGCGGCAGCGGGAGGAGGAGCGGACGGATTCCCGGCACCTCGGAGTCTCGAGCTGGGAAGGCGTGAGATGCTGGGCTCCGGTGGGCTCCCGGCTCTCCTCACCCTGCGGAGGTGGCTGCTGCCCAGGTGAGAGGAGAGGGCAAAGCAGAAGGCGGGTGGAGGGATGTGGAAGTCTTCCATGTGGAGAAGGCACTGTTTGACTTCATTGTTCACCTTGGAGAGTGAGCCGCCCGTGTTCATCCTGTCGAGAGACCGACTCTGCTGCTCAGCTGTATCCCGAGTCCAGAGGGGCTGCTTGGCTGGGGAAGTGAAAGCCACAAGAGAAACGCCCAGTTTGGAAATACATCAATATCTAAAAGCTGTCTGCTTCCATTCTCACACAGACTCTGCTAAATCTCCTCCTGCCTTCAAAGACCCTGGAAGCTTCCCCCTTCCCAGAAAGGCCACCCTGCCTTGCCCCACCTCCCACACTGTCTCACTGGAGTGATGCATGCGGGACAATCTTGGTGACGAAATAAGGGATACCCATGTGAATGATGAAACAGATCAAAACACGTAAGATTTGTATTCCTAATAGCTGCCACTGATGAATTAAAGTCGATCTGCTTATGAAAATTTTATGCTGCTGAATACTAAGCACAAATTTTGGTGGGGCACTCTACAAAAGTCCCAAGAAGCACAACACAAATCTAAAGATTTATACTGGTGTTCACTGAAACACGGTGGAAAATTCATTACTGAGACAGCAGGGGAATCCAATGTAATGTATTTAAATGGAGCAGCGTGGGGTGCACAAAAAGGCACATGGAGGTCCCCGGGGTGAAGAAAAAACGATGTGGAGGAGCCGTGGAAGCAAAGTGGGGTGAGCCTGTGGCATACAGTATGACTTCTGCCCAGGGAGGAGCAACCCAGCCTTGTCTCTCCCAGCCACTTCCCTACACATATTTTGCAGATCTTATCTCCTTCCATAGTACATAGAAAAGCCTCGAGATCAAGAAATGCAGAGCTACAGCAGTGATGCCAAAGCATGAGCTAGGAAGGGACACTAGAGGTCCTTCTGCACCAAAACATGAACTGAGACCTCCTCCCTGGGAGGAGAAACTGCTCCAGGCTGACTCAAGGGCACTGCCTCCTGTCTGGCATGAAAAGGAAAAAATTTGAGGGGAAGAATGGAAAGGAAATGCATTGATGTCCTTCCTCCTTTCAGAGCTACATTTTTCTTCCTGCCAAGTGGACTGCTGACAGTCATTTCATGTCAGAAAGGCTTGCTCTGGTAAGCTACTGCAGGTTAATTAAACACCCTGCAGTTCTCTGCCCAAGAGTATCAGGGTTTGTGATACTCTGATCAACAGGAATCTAGGGGCCTGTGAAGGAGACGCCTGCCAACTGGCAGGAGACTGAGAAAAGAGGTGAACTGTGCAACATGCTTTTCGTAGCTAGAAGTGTAGCTAATAGTTGTGACAGATGTGTCTGTCTATACGTTTCACCCGTTTTCATCACTTCTCTAGTGAATTACCCATAAAAATCAAACCAAAGCAAAGCACAACACAGCAGCAACAACAACATATGTCAAATTCCTCAAGTTTGAGGTACTCCGTGCTTATAAGGGCAGTCCTCCTAGAAGAACAGCATGGAGCACTTCCAGAATGAGAGGAATGGAGAAATCCAAGGACATGTGTGTAGATACCATGGTCCCAGGAGAAATGGAGGAATGTCTCATGCTGGGCCCCAGGGAGCCAAGGAAGCATGTGGTGGGAGCCTGTTCCCACAGTGTCAGCAGCTGAACATGAGTGGGTCAATCCCTCCAGAGCAGACTTGGGAGCATAGGGAACTTGCAGCCCCTCTCAGCTGCCCTGAGTCACAGCTCCAGCTGCTTTCAGGGACATGGTGACCTGGGGCCACCTAGCAGGGCTCAGCCACTGGCAACCCACACCGGGCAGTGCCACATCCCTCAGTTTCACAGCATGGGACACCAAGTACTTCTGTCCTTCTCTGTGCTGGAATGCCAAATCAGCACCCGCTGCACAGGCCCTGGCAGAACCAAGGCTGAGCATCATCTTGGCCTGGACTGTCCCACAGGAGATGGTAGCTCCCACAGGCAAAGGCAGGCATGAGGGCAGGGAATGAGTGCAAGGGCAGACAGAGCACTCTGTGCTGCCCTGCCACCCCTGCCCCAGGGGTTTATCAGCAACACGATGCTTTGGCTTCAGCACTCTCAGCGCACTGTTTTGACAGACTCCAGCAGCATCACCCAGCACTGCCTGAGGAATATTCCCAGTTTCTGCTGGTGCTAACAGACCCCCACCCTCGGGAATCCTTCAGGAGCCATTCTAAGGCAGGAAACACAAGCTAAGGTAAAAGAAGGCAGCAAGCAACAATGTTGTCCCAAGTATGTACAGGAGAAACCGGGCAGCTCTCCTTTTCTTCCTTGTCTCCAATCCTGCCGGGCTCATCAGGGCCTCTGCAGCCCCCACAGGTGATGGCTGTGGGCTGAGCATGGGTAGGTGGCAAGAATCACAGAATCGTCAAGGCTGCAAGAGACCTTTCATCAAGTCCAACTGTTCAGCCAACACTACCACTGTATCCCCATAACCACTAACAATATCACCCTGAGACAGATCCAGACACCTCTGAAACAGCTCCAGGGGTGGTGACTCCATCACCTCCCTGGGTAACCTATTCCAAAGCCTGACCACCCAAACAGAGTAAAAAATTTTTAAAGTATCTCATCTATATTTTCCCTGTGTCAGGGGCACAAAAGGCCCCTCAGTGTCCTTTTTAAAGTGGGGGGCCCAGAATTGAATGCAGCACTCGAGGTGCAGCCTCACCAGTGCCCAGTACACGGGGACAATCACTGCTTTGGTCCTGCTGGCCACACCATTGCTGATCCAGACCACGATGCCATTGGTCTTCTCGGCCCCCTGGGCACACGCTGGCTCACGTTCAGCTGCTGTCAGCCAGCTCCCCCAGGTCCTTTTCTGTTGAAAGAAGACGAGAGGGGACAGACGCGATGCCAGAGCTGAGTGCGGGGCGGCCGGGAGGGACCGCGCACGAAGGGCCCTGCCGGCGGTGCGGAGGGTCCGGCGGCCGCGGGATGGCAGTGCCCCGCTGCCGTGGCTCTGACCGTGGCCGTGGCCGTGGCGGGGGCCGGGGCGGCGCCGCCGGGGAGGGGTTTCCCCGCCGCGGCTTAAGCGG
>WBMZ01001230.1:0-146807 GCA_013400975.1 Atrichornis clamosus | reverse complement strand
CGGTGGTGGCGGCGGCTGCGGCGGCGGCTCTGAGCGGGGCGGCGGCGGCGATGCGCGGCGCTCCCGGCGACGATGGAGGACCGGTCCCACAAGGTGCTGCTGGCGCTGGTGATGCTCTTCCTCTTCGCCGTGATCGTGCTGCAGTACGTCTGCCCGGGCACCGAGTGCCAGCTCCTGCGGCTCCGCGCTCTCAGCCCCGCCGCCGCCGCCGACCCGTACCGGGCGGAGGACGAGACGCCGGCGCGTTTCGTTCCCCGGTTCAATTTCTCCGCCGACGACTTGCTGCGGCGGGTGGACTTCAACATCAAGGGGGACGACCTGATCGTGTTCCTGCACATCCAGAAGACGGGCGGCACCACCTTCGGGCGGCACCTGGTCCGCAACATCCAGCTGGAACAACCCTGCGAGTGCCGCGCCGGGCAGAAGAAGTGCACCTGCCACCGGCCCGGCAAGCGGGAGACCTGGCTCTTCTCCCGCTTCTCCACCGGCTGGAGCTGCGGGCTGCACGCCGACTGGACCGAGCTCACCAACTGCGTACCCTCCGTGGTGGACAGCAAGAAGGAAGTGCGGCTCCGGCCCTCCAGGTGAGGCCGTGCCCTGGGGAGCTTCCCGTGGACCCCGGTCCCTGCCCGGTCTGCGGCGGCTGCGGGACGGGCGAAGGACCCGCGGGGCGCAGCCGTGGCGGGGATGCTGCGGCGGCGGGAGGAGGGAGGGGGAGCTCGGTGTGTCCCGAGCATCCCGGCACGGAGCGGGCGGCACCGCGGGGTGCAGCGAGGGCTCCGGGAGTCGCACCGGCCCGGGGCCACCGCGGTGGGCGCAGCGTGCCCCGAGTTCTGCGGAGCGAACAAAACGTGCCTCGCTCCGCCAGCAGGGAGGTGATGTAAATGATGTCCCGCCGGCTGTCGCGGTTGTGACCGCTGGTGGGGAGAGCACGGAGGCGATGCGCCCGGTGACACAGGAACAGGCCTGGCAGCCCTACAGCTCGGGAACTCCCGGAGCGGCTCTCGCAGGAGCGAGGGTGCTCTGGCTGCCTGCGAGCTTCCCCCAGAGCTTTTCCGTCTTTGGCTGTACTGAGCTGTAGCTCAGTGTTGGGTTTGGGAGTGTTCGTGAGCCACTGTGTCTTCTTGCACCTGAAGTTTGGCTTATGCGGATGGCGGACTTGCAAAGTAAAGGTTATTGTTACGGCTGAGTTACCGGCAAATATTTGCATTGTTCCTCAGCCCTAACCTCGATTAGTTTGTGTTTGCATTTTAAATTTTAGTGGCACTGTTCTCTCTTCATCCCTGCACCTTCCTTTGAAGTTGCAAGCTCCCCTGACCATAGCCAGGGGATTGCCTAAATGCTGCCCCTGCTTTTCAGAAGCCCAGCTGGCTTCTTCCCCTGAGCAGTGAGGAGCTTTTTGATCAGAGCCCACCTTCGGTTGTAACAGACCCAGAGCTTGCCCGTGGCTGTGCATGCAGCTGTACCGTGTAGCAGAACTGCTCAGGGTTTCAGTGTCTTTTCACATTCTTTTGCTGGGAAATTAGAAATTAGAGTATCACTCCTATTGCACTGTGAGACTAATGGCAGGTCCCCTTACAAAAAGGCTACTGTTATATATCATTCTATCTGAAGTCAAGTCTAAGCACAGATTCACTTGAAATACAAAGCAATTTCTTTCTAGAATTCCTTTTATATAGTGTGACACTACACTGCCATCTAGTAGAAAAATGCTTAGTGTCATTATCATCCTGTACCCAAGGAGCAGCTCTTCATCAGACTTGGCTATTGTGATTCCTGCTCTTTTGTCTTCCCTACTGCTTTAAATTTTAATTGTCTAGTTTTTGTGACATCCCATTTGCTAACATCAGGAACCAATTCCTTGCCCTCTGGGTCTATCAGCTTCCCGGTTTCAGGCTGCTGAGCCTTGCAGGCTGAGTAGTTTATTTTACCTGTTCTATAAATACGTTGTTTGTCAGCAGAAATGGAAATTGCATAACGTGCTCTGTTTTGCTGTACAGCTTCCAGTGATCTGTGTGTCTCTTTCCCCAGAGATGGGCCTGGCCTGCAGAGCTGTAGCTGTGGGTCAGGGATTCCCTTCTTTCCCCAGAGACAGGTCTGGCTGTGCTTGGGCTTAGCTGTGCCCTCCTGAAAAAATGGGAGGCTCCTTGTCCTGAACCCACCGCCTGAGGAGGAAGAGAGCATCAGGCTTGGATAGCTGTTGTTAGCAGCTTTTGGCTTTGTATTTTTTTCCCCTTGTTGGATACCAGACATACTTTTCTGAGTTGAAATGGAAGTGGTGCATGTACCTGCTCAGTTCAGAGCGATGGGTCCTCATCCAGCAAACAGTGTGCATTGTCACAGCTGACTTCTGAGAGGTTGCTAGGACTTGTGACTTGGGATTGAAGCCAGGAGAGAGGCAGGAAAATGAAGATGTGGTGATTTTGTGTTAGGTAGAAGTCTACTCTCTCAAAGACTTCCTAGTGATATTATATTTTTAATAACCTAATTACACAGCCTGCTAAATAGCTACAGTTATTCTCCAAAAAAATGTCTTGACAAGCAATTACTTGGACTGCAACTTCTAAATGTTTAAAAATACAGGAAGAGAAGTTCCTAAATGAACAATAGTCCTTTCAAGTCTTCCTGCCCATTTTAATACCTTGTCTTTAATTTTTTTTGTGTTCTCAATTTAGCAGCATTCAGCTGACAAGTAGTTAATTAGCACCTCTTCCTAGTGCCAGTAACAGACACAGTCTAAGCCCTTTCTGGGCAGATAAAAGCTGCTTTCAGAGCAGCAGTAGGTGTGGGATGAAGGTGTCTGAGACGGAGAGAGCCGTGCTGGCTCCAGGTGGGGCCAGTCTGGCTATTCCTGGGCTGAGGTCTTTAGGGGGAGGCCTGAACATCCTGGGTCATGTGTGCTGGTGGGAAGGGAAGGAAGTCACTGGTGTGCAGTCATCCTGCAGTATCTGCTCTTAATTCTGTTAGTAGTCTGCCTCTGTTTTCTTTGGGAGTTGCCGTTTTGGAGTGCAGATTCCTGCACCGGAGCGGTAGAAATACCCAGAATGGCTGTTTTGGTATGTCTTGTTTTGGATTTAACACAATGGTGCTTTCCTGTCTTCCAGCATATAGGTTCCTAAAACTTTCTTTCCTTTTTAGTGGTGACCTGTGCTCCTTAATAAGTAGTAACCTTAATAAATAGATCTCCCTCCCCTCCCTGAGTTCTTTTCCCTGGAGGAACATGGTTCCTGGATGTGGGTGGAGAGGTGTTTGGGTTTTCCTCCTTGGGTCCCATTGGAGTGCCTGTTCCATATGCCCCTGTTCCTGCTTGTCTTCTGTTCCACTAGCCCTGCTCACCACTGCAGCATCCAGAAATTGCCAGAGAGGAAAAGGGGAAGGTGCAGGCACAGTTGATGTTTTCACTGCTCTGGATTTGCCACTTGGGAGGTTGGTGTAATGGGCTGATGGTGGTGGCAGAAAGGAGGGGATTGTCTCAGCTCCTTGGCACCAGTGGTGAGAAAGGAGAAATGTGCCTTTTCTTAGTCATGAGTGACTGACTTGGGTCACTTGATTGATTGTGGAAGCCTCAAAGCTTTTGGCACACTGAACGGAGGCAGCATCCAAAGTAACTGTGCATTAGAGCATCGCAGAACTGAGATTTCTCTCAGCTCTGGCTAATTATTATGGGAAGTGTCTACCGAAGTTGTCTGTAGCAGTAAATCCAGTGGCACCATTGCAAGAAACAAAAGGCCTTGAGGTTAGACAGGAAAATGTAATGAGACATGGGAGCAAATACAGATACTGACATTCTTAGGTGGTGTCATGGCTTCAGCCCCTGGTTGGGTGAGAGATGTGGTTGTGGTTAAAGGTCGGGCTGTATCTGGTGTTCCTCCTGGGTGGCGTTAAAGGAAAGAGATGTTCTCTCCTGAGAGGAGAACGAGCTTGCAGAACTGCCTCTGGAGCCAGAAAGTCTGAGGTGGGAAGAAGCTCCATGCTGCTGGTACAAGCCTGTTGGACCAGGACCAGAGATGGTGCCTACTGGCTTTTGGGAGGCCTGATGCTGGCACCGGGTTGTTGTGATGTGGGGCAGAAGCCGCGGGCGATGCATGGGTGTTCTTATCTTGTCCCTGCATGCTAGTGAAACACTTCCAAGTTAAGTCTTACGAAAATCTTAAAAAAAAAATGCATTAAAACATTTCCCGGCAAAGTGGAAGTGTTTACTGTATGTGTCTCTGTTGGCTGAACAGATTAATCCACGTGCTCTTGGAAATGTGGTGGGGTTTGCACCTGCAAATCTCATCTACTCTGAGGTCTGCGGTACTGAGTCTGACTGAGGTGGGGTTAGTTTAGTTTTCCCCACACCGTGAGTTTTCCTCATGGTGCTGTGTATACATAGCTACAAAGATATTAGTAACACATCAATGTTTTGCTGCTGCTGAGTAGGGTTTCCACAGTTTCAAGACTCTCTCCAGTATTCCCCTCTTACCAGTAGTTTGAGGCTAGGCAAGATCTTGGGAGAGAACATAGCCAGGACAGCTGGCCCCAACTGACCAAAGGGATATTCCAGGCCATATGACATCTGCTCAGCAGTAAAAGCTGAGAGAAAGCAGGGTGAGGGGGGCATTTGTTTTTATGATGTTTGTGTTCTGGAGCAACTTTGGGGTCCTGAAGCCCTACTTTCTGAGAACTGGCTGGACATCATCTGCTGATGGAAAGTAGAGAATAAATCTTTTGTTTTCCATTACTTCTGCACACAGCCTTTGCTTTTGCTTGATTAGACTGCCTCTATTTTGATCCACAAGTTTTTTATTCCATCTTGTTTTCTCCCTGCCCTCCCTGCTGAGGAGGGGAGCAATAGAGTGGCTGGTGGGCACCTGCTGTCCAAGCCAAGGTCAACCCACCACATCCACTGTGTTGTGCCTGACTGCTCTCCAGCCAGAGCCTCAGGAAGAAGGTCGCTCTGCCACCACCAAGTTCTGCCACCAGCCCTGGCATGAGCACAGATCCTCCTGTTTTCCCAATAAGCTGCTTTGGTGCCCAGAGGGAAAGCAGTCATGTGGCACTGCCCGGGAGAGAAAGTCACTTGTAGGGTTTGGTTCTTAGCAGCTGTTGAGTGTGCCTCTCCCTACTGCAAAGGTGATATACAGCTGTGCAAGTGGATGAGCTCTGTTGTTTGACCTGTAGTGGTGTAATCTGGGGAATAGTAAAGCCCCATAAATCAGCACTAAACCCCCTGTAGGCAGGAGAGATGCTGTGGAGTCCCGTGGTGCCCCAAGACGTAGGGTGGATAATGCAGGCTTTGGCAGGAGGTGGACAGTTTAAAACTCTGAAGCAGACACCATTTCCAAGGACTGAGTCCCCCAGTGGTGCCACTTTAGGGGTGAAGCCTGTCTGGGGGAGCTGCCTGGGGAGAGAGGGGAGCAGCATGGCTGAGCTGGAGGCTGCGAGTGAGCAGATGGGGTGACCTGCTGTAGTTTGGGTTCTGGCCAGAGCACCAAGAGTGCGCCTGCCTGTCCTTGAAATACACGTCACTGAAACTCCCCAGGAAAAACTGGGCAACAATTATAAAGCCAAAAAAACCAAAAAAGAGCATTTGCAAAGATGCCGCAAGGCCTGAGTGACCCCAAGTCACTTCATTTATTAATGAGATTTCCTAATGACCCTGGTCACTTTGAGTGGTGGCTGCAGGATGGGATGAGCTGTGATTATCACCTTGCCACCCACAAAGGTGCACCTGCAGCAGCTGAATTTCCCTGCCTGACACCTGGTGGGACCAAAGCTAGGTCTGGTTTTGGGGCTTTGGGAGCAGTGGATCAGCCTGCAGAGTGAAAAGGGGGCTTTGAGGGGAAGGGCAAGGGATTATTTTCTTAAATACAAGTGTTTCCTTCACCTAATCCCATTACAGGGCCTAACCTTGAAAGGCTTGGCTATAAACTTTAGTTAGTGGGGTTTTTGGGCTATAGGACTTGTAAGCTCTCTAAATTGGTATTGCTGGTTTTGCAGATAAAGTGGTAGACTTCTTAAAGGGATTAAAAAATCATTTTCCATATTAGGTCTCTTCAGTTCTCCTCTAAGTCTTTAATAGTGCAAATTGACTTTTAGTTATTTAAAAGTATGTTTCCTACTGCCTCTTACTTTAAATTTGGAGAATTTTTTGTGGGTAGAGAGAAGGCATTAATTGTTGCAAAAATAAATCCCAGTGATTGCAGTAGAGCAAGATATGAGGCACAGTTGTTATTCCTTAAATTGTTTATTCCATATGTTATCTGAGTTGGTCCTCCCTAAAGAAGAGAGTGGGAATTGGAACACTGTAGCATGGTGCTGTTGTACTCAGACATGATTGCTTTTTCTTGGAAAGGTGCCTTTCTGCTAATTTTTCTTTTGGAATTTATAAACATTTAAATTAAACTATAAATAAATGCTTCGACTGTATTAAAATAGACACAGACTGTGCCTTGTGATCCCTCTTGATAACTTTATAACTTTTAATAAAGGTTATCAAAGGCATGTGGAAGTCAGGCATTACCAATAAGTTATTTTTATTAAAAGACAGATTTTTAAGTTTAACAAGTTGAGCATTGGTTCTGAGACATATTAACTGAGATTAATTTGTGCCTCATTTATTTAATCTGAATTGTCAGGAATCATGTTCTCTACTGATGTAAATGTCGGCAAAAAGGACTTATTAGTAGACTTGATTGCTTTTTAAATTTAACTAGCAGAGATGCACTGGCATGCCTACGAGAATTGGTCTGTTTCTGTGAACAGTTCAGTGCCTAATGAATCACTTCAATGTACTTTTCTGAAGGAAAGCAGAGCAATTTAAATGTGCAATGCATTGATTTACCTCAAATGGATTAGGCCTCTGTGTGCAATCCTTTGCATTAATTTACTTTCTCCACAACCGTAATAATAAAGGCAGCATTTCTGTACAGCATCGGCCCAAATTAGCTCACAAAACTTGCTAGAAAGCAAAAATAATTAATATGGGGCTGAAAGTGGGATATTGGAATGGATCTTTCTGAGAAGGTGCAGGCTTTGGGAAGTGTGGCAGGGTCCAGGATGCCTGTGGGAGATGAGTCAAGGGCAGGGCACTGGGCTGGATGGGACCCCCTCTGTCCCTGTGAGTGTGAGGAGGAGAGAACTGTGTCAAAGGTACTGATGTTTTCTTGACATTATAATGAAAAAAAGTAATGTATATATGTATTTGTAATTCGGTGCAACTTTAAGAGATTTTTGTGATGTGGCCAGGTTTAATTTTTTTAAGTGACTGAAGAAACAGTACAAAAACTTGTAACTCCAGCATATTCATCTTATTTTATTACTGCAGTAACTTTTCCATCATCTCTTCCCCGCCCATAAGGCCCAATCTGCTGAGCAGCCAAGCAGCCAGGACGCAAAACTCTGGGTAATTCCTTATTTAACCACTTTGCTGCAGAAATGGTGCCTGGGCTTTGTTTCACTCTGCAGGGATTACTGTGGCTGAGCAGCTCTCAGCCGTTTTTGGAATTACCCTTGTAGGCTCCTTACATACTTGTGAGGATTAATCTCCCTTTCCCTTCTCAATCAGTTAATTCCCATTGCTGGATAGCTGCCTGCCCAGATGTAAATATGCCGGGAAGCAAAGCTGTGGAGCATCCCCAGCTGCTGCTTTTGTCCCTCAGGAGCCTGGTTCCTTGCTCCCAGTTTGGGGATGGAATGCCTGCCCAAGCAGTGCCTGTCTGAGTTTGCAGCATCTTGGATAGAAGCAAAGCCATCCGGGACAGGAGATGTGGGATGGTGTTTTTCTGTGGGAGGATGAAAGCAGCACGGTGACTGGGGTGGGGAGGAAGTGCCATTCCTGCCTTCCTCTTCCTCCTCCTCTTCTTGCTTGGCAGCTGGCAGCAGAGAGCAAGTGTGGATTATTGTTTGTGATTGACTTGCTGATGCTGGCAATTGTACGTTGTGTTCTGGGACTAATAGGGTAGCACCAAATTATTCAGGCGTTATTGAAACGAATCACATTTGTGATGAGTAATAAGTAGGAGACTTTGGTATTTATGAATAATTAACACAGTAAAGTTTTTCTTAGACATGAAGAAATGATTTAATTTCTACTGTGAACACTCTGTAAAATTAATGAAAGATAATTGCATTTGCTAATGTGAGACTAAGAAGCCAAAGCAATCTATTCTTTTGCATTTAAGTTCATATTGCTGATGTAAACAGCCAATGTGTAATTCCTTTAATATGTTTTCATTGGATGGGACCTGTGTTTAACATCGAGTGGGGTGGTTTTTGTTGAAATAGAAAGTCTAAACACTTAATTCACTGTTGCCTTTTCCATCCACTCCCATGTCTCTGGGTGGATAGTGAATATGTGCATATAACAAGATAATGTTTTTGAATGAGTGGCAATTAGGACCAGCTTTTTTTTTCTCCCTTGACTTTAGCCTTCTTTCTCAGCTGTTCATGCTTTTAAAGACAGAATCCATTTAAGCTATTATATACAGCTTTGAGTGAAATCTCCTCTTATTTAGTCTTGAAAAAAATCATTAGTCTTTAGAGGCCTATAAATCATAAGATCCATTAGGGGTGAGACTCAAATCATGTTACTTCTTGGTTCTCAGCTGCTTATCCAACTCTGAAGGAGCCAAACTTTTGATGTAATATAACTAAATATATGCAGCTACGAGGGAGATAATCTTGCAGCATAAATGATTTTGCACATCTCCATAAAGGCATGAAGAAGAGTATGCCTTTCAGAAGATCCTTGTAGCAAATGCTCCTAATTTCCTGTAATCAAAAGGATTGTGAAGTTTTGATGCTCTCAGAGGTCCAAGTAGCTGGAAGATCAATTCTGCCTTTACTCCATTTTGTGTCGGCCAAGTTAAAACATTGCAAGGCTCCCAGCAGTGGCAGTCTGCTCATTCAGGGTGCTCTTTGAACGGCGGGGGTCCTTCAGCAAATGCCCAAATGGAGTGACTAAAGCACTCTGCCACTGATTATTTTCTCCAGACTTCCTTGGGTTCTGAGGAAAGCAACTGCTTTAACCCCCCTGTTAAGGAAAACAATGTTTCCTTGGTCAGAGCCAGAGAAGCTGTCTTTGAGAGTTCCCTTTTCAGGGTAACTGAGTGGAGGGCATTTCCTTTTGCCTGTGGGAAAGTTATTCCCTGGAGCAATCCCAAGCCATTCTGAGGTTGCAAGGTTTTTTTGTAGTGGGTCTAGAGAAAGTTGTTGGGAATAAGCTTGTGTCCTTCTTAAGCAGAACCTGCCAGATACTAATTTTCTCATATTTTTTGCCAGCAGTTAACTCATCTTGTTAGTGAAGGTGCTGCGGGGGTCGTCCTCCCTATGGAGGACTTAAATGGGGCTGGAGGTGGGAGGAGGCATCTGTCCCTGCAACACTCCCAGAAGATAAGCAGTTTTATTCCTCCTGGGACTAATTCCACCTTCCTGCCAAGGGGAGGAAGATGGCTGTGTGGCTTCTGCCTTTCACAGAGCTGTTTGTTTTTCTGTGGGGGTGTTGGATCTAATCAGTACAGTGGTAGCACGGAGAAGGGAGAAGACAAAAGCACTCAAGGAAATGTCAGATACAACAGGATGCTCCTGCCGGATGGTAGCTGAGTAACTTGCAAAAACATAAATGGCATAAATTAGTCTTTAACTCCTTTAATTCTTGTGTGCTGCAAGTCAGTCTCTGGTAGGAGGAAAAGCTTGTGGTGGCATGGTCTCCCCATTTTTCCTTTTCCTAAGTGTGCATCTTTAGCTAAAATTTCAGTAGGTTTGGGTTTTTTTACTTTGGTGATTTTCAGTAACTTTAGGTCTTTAGGTCAGTAAAATGTGGAGTAGAATTTTTTCTTTCAAATAAAGCTGACTATAAAGGTCAGTTGTTTGTCTGTCGGGTGGCATGTGGCTACTGGGGTCTGTATGCTTGACCCTGGTCTGCATGAGAGAAAAGTGGCAGGTAAACATGAGTGGGATTTGAGAAGCCAGGACATTACACCTGGGATGAGTCCTGTCTTCATCACCAAGTCTGTCATCTCCCCTAAGCCACTGCCTTGTCTATGTAATTCATCTCTTTGCATGAGGATGTCTTTCCATGTTTAAATAGCATAAAGGATGTTGAATTTCCTGGCCTGACTGCGTGCAGTAGCTTTGCTGCCTATATGTCACTAGTCCTAACAAGAGGCACTGGAAATATTTGTGTTCAGTTTGAATTTAGGAAAGCTGTAGTGTTTAAATATAAACCCAATGTGCTGTAGTGACAGGTGACTGCGGCCTGCCGTGCAGGTGTTCTGTGGGGGCTGTGGTCTTCCTTCCCTTCCCAGGAGGAGAAGAGGAAAAGCTCCCTGACCACGTAGCTGCTGGTGTGGGGTCACACCACGCAATGCTTCCAGGCCACAGCACTTGTATGGTCTAGTTTTCACCCTTTTTCATGGATGAAGCTTTGCTCTTTGGAAGGGGCAACTTGGGAAGATCTGAAGCCTGGTACACTTGTCCTAAAGTATGGTCTAAGTATGTCCTAAAGGTGTGTCTGTGAGTCCAGTGCTCTGCCTCGTAGAAGGGTGTAGTGAGAAAAGCAGGACCTGCCCTCTGAATAGGAGACTTTGGGTACCTGACACCAGTTGTCCTGAGCAAAGCCAGTAGGAATGAAACTGCTGTGCTTTAAGCTGTTGCTTTGTCTGGTTGCAGCGGGTGCCTGTCAAGGCTGCAGCTGCTCAGAGTGGAGGGGACTAGACTGTTAGAAGGCACAGTGGAAGCAGAGACCTAAGAGAAGTGAAGTTCCTTGTATCTCTTGATATAAGAGGCTACGTTCAGAAGTCAGTTCCTTATATCTCTTGAATTCTGTTAGTTTGCAAAACTATCCTATATAGCCATTTAAACCAGTCTTGCTTCTGGAACAGGTCAGATAGACCTCAGGTGAGCCCATAAACATAACTAATGCATTTAGCAAAGTAGAGTTATGAAAGCCTTTTTTCATCTCATTTCCAGAGGAGAGGCAGAAAACAAATGAAAAGAGTAGTTGCACTTCTGCTGCTTCTCCTGAGATGAGCCAGCCTTCTACTGGCTCACTTTCCATGCATTTCGGATGTCAGCAGTGTTCTGGGCTGGAATATGAGCATTCTCAGAATTTTATGGGTAGAGACAACTTCCTCACTGAGTTAGATTTATGGGGCAGTGCTGATAATACCTGCTGGAGATTGGAGCTCGCAGTTTGCTAGCAGTGATGCAGAACAGCTGAACAAGGGGGCAGTGGCTAGGGATGAGTTTTGACTTGGGAATGGTTCTGCAAGCTGCTTTATCACCCGGTGTTTTGTGGCATATTTAACATGCTACCATGTGCAAGAAGAAATTGCAATTTTGCTAGAAATACACTCAGCAGAAAATACTGCATAGGAAATGAGTGAGCACTGCCCTGTGTTGGAATTACTGAGCTCTTTTGCTGCTTGCAAGGATGAAAATGTGTGATTAGCTATCCTTGTCTGCAAGCATGGCTAAGTGCATTGGGCCTAGTGTTTGGTACAATACAGCTTTTGGAAAAATCTGCCATAAATATTTTTAAATTTATTTATTGGGACATTTAAGTGAAGGCACATAATGGTGCTGATCTTTCTGGAGAAGGGATCAGAAGGAGTTTGTGCATCACTAGGTTTAAGAGGTGCACAAACTATGTCTTGTCAAGCCCGAACTCTGTTGTGAACAAAAGTGCTTAAATATATTGCTTAAGCATAGACTCAAAGTGTTTAAATGTATTGCTCAGGGCTTTGCAGAGTAGGGGTCAGTAATGGCATTTTGTTGCCCTGGCATGGTGAAGTTTCATGCTCTGCAGACTTGGGATTCTATGTCTTTGCTCTTGTTTGGAATGCCAGCTTTGCCCTGCTGTAATTCTCCTTTTCTTACACCTTGGGACTGATCTGTGCTGCAGCTGTGTGTGCACCAAGATGAGTGGAGGGTGCAGGGTCTAGAGACTTGCTGAGTCGAGTGAAAGTTGAGATTCCCTATTCCAGGACCCAAAGACCTGGGGAGCAGCTTGGGTAAGTTGATGCGTCCATGTGATGTTGTCCATCCTGGCTGGTATATCGAGTTTGAGTTGGGGATCTGGAGAACCAGAAGCAGCAGCTGTTTCAGACTCTGTGTAAGAGCCAGGCCTCTGCATGAGAAGGCTGTAGGAAGAGGTGCCTTTCCTAGACAGGTTTGTTTGAGAGTATAGAGGAAAAGGGGAGTTTTGGACCTCTTTTCCATCAGTATCTGGAAGAGCACACTGAAAAGGCCAACTCTGTTTGACCTGAATCTGGGCCTCCCATCAGCCAATCCTTTTTATAAAATTGGTCAGTGTATCAGGCAGCCCAGAGAAAAAAACCACAGAAAGGACTTAAGAATAACTGAGCTCATGGTGAGATAAAAATTTATCAGAGCCTGGATTATGGAAGGATCCGGTTATTTGTAAAATATATAAGCAGATTCTCTGGCTCGGCTGTGGAGGCTCAGCAGTCATGCTGGAGGATTTGATTGTGTGATCAGCCCATCCTGCTGCTCTCCCAGGTACAGCTGAGTCTGGAAATTGAGGTTTAAGGCCGATGACAACTTGTGTATTAAATGTTACAAATTAGCTGTAGTTTGGAATTGCAATTACAGGCTTTTAAAAATAGTCTAAGGCTCTCTTGTTTCTTGTCTAAAGGGTTGGTTTTGCTTTTCCCATTGTGCTGTTTTTCTAGAATGAGCAGGACATTCTTGATTCTGCTTTTCCTCATGTATCATCTGATGTCAGGAAGGTGAATTGCTTCCTGCAGTAAACCTCTGTATTCATGGAAGAGTTATGGGTATAAAGTGCAGTATCATACTTTATTTTTTCCCTTACATAAAAAATATTTAATGTCTTATAAAATGGTCCATCAAGATAAGTGATATTCTGGTCTCTTTACTCCTGCGATTAAAAGATCTTTTTAAGGATACTTGTATGTCTCAGTGCATGCTGGAGTCCCAGTACTTTTAGTTGTTTTATAAAGGTTAGCTTGGCTAAACCTGGGATTTGGCATCACATGATGATGGATACTCAAGCTGAATTCTGATCACCGAGAGAAGGTAGCACAGGCTGTGAAGTGAGTTGCTCTTTTTTGGCAGCAGGTGTTACCAAACAGCTTTCCTGTGACTTTCACATACTCAGCTTCCCAAGAACCTGTTTCGTTATTGAGGACAGCTTTGGTGTGGGAACCTCATCTCCTCCCACCAAACACAGGGCAGACAGGAGTCATTGGACACATGAGCATTTACAGGTGGCTTGTCTGTCTAGGACTGTATCTTTTACAGTGAGGTTAATCGTTTTAGTTACAGCAGAAGACTGACTTAATTTTCTATGGAAAGGGAAAGCAGGCAGCTGGGGTGAAACATAAAGGCAGGAATTGCACTCTGGGCTGCCAGAAGTCACTGCCTTTTTACAGTTGTGGAAGTTTGTGTTGGGCTCTCTTACAAGACTTGGGAGATCTGCTTTCTTTTGGGTTTAGGTTACTGAGGGATTTATAGATGCTGAAGAGTACATTGTGTCCCAAGGGCATGACCTGTCCAAGAGTAAATGATCCTAAAATCTGCAGTGTGCTAGCTGGTGGGGACTAGTCCTGGTTGTTTGGAGAAGTGAGGAGCAGAACACAGGCTTTTTAGCTCATCCTTTTATTTTACAAGTTGTTTTTCATCTTTGCATGAGCAGCTGAGATGAAACGTCCCTTTCTGTTAAGGACAAAAGCAAAACCCTTCACTTTAATGCAGGTACCAGGGCTGGGATGTACTGCAGTCACTCATTGCATCACTTGGCTTTGATCCTTGGTTGTGGTATAGGAGTGCACAGTACAACTCAGGAAGGTGTAGTGGTGAAGTGTTTTTAAGTCCCTGGTCTAGACTGACGCCTGTGTTGTTGGCCCAGGGTAAATTGAGATCACTCCAGGCTGCGTGTGCTGTCGAGCTCTTTGGGGTCACCTGCAGTGGTCACATCCCAGCCAGCTCTTCCTCGCCCTCTGCTCGCCCTCTGCGGGTGCCCCCCAGGCAGGGAGACCGGAGGAAAATTTTCTGGGAGGAATGTCAGAAAGCTGTCTGTCCACTCCCCACCTGAAGGTTGGGGTTCCCTTGCTGGCTTTTATTTTCTACATGGTTTTTATGTTAAACGAGCAGCCTTTTTGCAAGCTCCACTGCTCCTTGGGCTGGGAGCAGGGTGAGTATCTGCCTAGCAGAGATTTTGTGGTAAAATTTATTGTTGCTGTACTTGAACACCAACCTGAGCAATTTGTTCCTCCTCTCTTTAAACAAGCTTTTTTCTTTTTTTTTTTCCCCACTAATGGAAAATTTCAACTTGTCCTCCACTTAACCACAGTTCAGGCTTTTCCAGGAAAATTGAATGATTCAGTAACGCTTCCCTCTTTTGCTTCTTGTATGCTTAGCTAATTGTATTATTTTTATTGTGGGTTTTGATTGCATAAAGGCCTTTTTCTGGCATCATTTTCTACACAAGAGAGGACAGCCAGGATCTCCAGTGTGATGCCTCTCCTTCAGGAGCTGTTGTCCCCAGACCTTCAGAGTTTGGAAATGACAGCTTTAGGAAGAGGCTGAAGCTGAACAAGGACAGACAGTTCTTACAGTGTAGTGTTTTCCTAGGGACTGAGGGGATTTGATTTAAAAGATGTGCAGGGATGAGCATCCAGGAGCACAGGATAACTTTGAGCTTACCCTTTGGCAGCAGGGAGAGGCAGCTTCCCTCCACAGCTCCCAGGCAGTTTCTTGGTGCTCCTTGTCTCTGCTGCCACTCATTCCTCCCTGCAGATCCCAGCATTGTCCTAGAGGTTTGTTCTTAATTGTTTCACCTTTCACATAGACTCTGTGCTCTCTAGATTGATGTCTTGAAGCATGGGTTTAAAAATCAAATAGCAAATGACTGCACTCTAATGGATGTTATTGCACTGGACATTATGTTTTAGAAGTCGCTGTGGTTAAGTGGAGTATCTCTGGAATCTTGTTTTTATCAAGACATTTACGTTCCCCTCTAATTTTTGTGAAGAGTCGTTTAGACGTTTTCCAGATTAGAGCATAATGGAAGTGCTAGCTATAAATGTTCAGAGGAATCCATTACACATGCTGATTTAGTGGTTAGTCACAATTACTTTGGAGCTACAGTGTCAAATTTAACACCAACCTTCAAAACCACATATTGTGAAATCCGGTCATTGTTCCTATGAGATGTTCCTCTAGCCTGTCAGTGAAGAAAAAGACATTTTGTACAGCAAGATATAAAAGCAATTTGGAGGGGACAGGTTGCTGCTGGAGGAACAACTTGGTGTAAGAAGCAAACTAGCAGGCAGCTTTTCCCTGTAGAGTTTTGGCCTTTTTCCTTCTGCTTCATTAAAGCCCAGAGGTTTGGTGGTGGCAGTGGGTGGGTGTGCTTATTTCCATTCCCACTGGAGGTGGAGGCAGTGACTGATGGAGCTGGAGCAGGACAGTCCCACGTGCTGCCAACCTGTGTCTCCTTCCTGCAGCATCGCAGGGTGCAGGGCTCTGGCTGCTCCCAGGCAGCAAAGGGCTGCTCCCCTCAGGATCAAGACTGGTGTTTCTCTTAATGGCAGTGGAGATGTTCCTGCAGGTTCCTTGGAGAAGGCGCCATAGGCCATAGAGCTGTGGTTAATAATTAGAGCAACTTTAGCATAACGCAAGTGTCAACAAACATTTTCACTTACCGTAACTATATATAGGTGTGGGTTTAAAATTCAGATAGCATCTGCTTTAACCACAGCCCACGAGCAGAAGCTGTTGCCTCTGTTTTGCTTTCGAAACACCACCTTTTCCCTCGGATAACTCCCTGCTTGTTGCAGTTGGCTGCGTGTTCCCAAATCCAGCACCACGGGAGTTGTGTGCAGTTCTTGAGCTGCGCCTTCCGTGACCTCCTGGGGTGGGAATTATTGCTCTGAATTGAGGGACCTGCATCTTGCTGGGTGTTGCTTGCTGAGAGGAGGCTTATGACCTGCAGGGCTGTGTGTTTCCTCGCTCTCAGCTTGTGAGTTGAAAGTGAGTTCATCTGAAGGTTATTGTAGCACTCTGTCCTGAGTTTTAAGCCAAGGGTGGAGGTTGTCAAAACGAAAAGCAGTCAAAATGAAATTAACCTGAGATTTAGAGGACGAGCAAGTAAATCCCATTGAATTTGTGCATTTTAAGAGTCTCAGAACAGAATTTGGCTTAAGGGATAAGCTTGTGCAGTTGGGCATCCGAAGCTCTTCGGTTGCCTTTGTTGTCCAAGAATGTTTCTGCAGTGGTGAATGCTAGAGATGTTCACAGGATACCTGAAAATGCTTCACTGTCAGTATTTTAATAGCAATGATTTAATAGCACATTAAAAAAGAACATTATTTGGTATTGTTAAGAACTGGCCTTAGATTGGTGTTTCTTCTTGATACCAGGAGGAGATATTGAAATTCTAGGTTTGTGCAAGCTTGAAAGGGTCAGTGCTCTGATCAATAGTTGAGTTTACTAGTAAAGCTTTCTAAAACACAGAGGAATTTTTTGCTAATTCAGGTCGGATCCCCCTTCTTACCAGTTGCCCAGACATTAGAAGAGTTTAAGACCTGTGTAACACACAGATCGTGTAACCCTTTCATTCCCTTGGGTTTGGAATGTTACTTTTGTTCATGAGCACAGGGTAAGCTTTTAGAAGAGGTAACATTCAAGGACTTAAGTTTCGTGCTGAAATTAGTTTTCTGGGAGTTAGCAGCAAGGTTGCAGGGAGTCTGAACTACCTGGGGAAGGAGTTTGTCCTGGCTGTTGTGCCTTCGGCCGTTCTTCCTCAGCTTGTTCCTGGAGGCATCCACAGGGCACTGAAAATGTCAAAGCAGACACTGTGCCCTGGGGTGCTGCCAGGTCTGATCTTGATTTGATCTCCAGTTCTGTCCAGTCTGGCTGCTGCAGAGCTGAAATCTGCAGACTCCCCATCGCGTGTGCCGTGGACTTGGCAGGGGGGATGCTTTCATGGCCCAACTCATCACTATTAGAGACAATGGTGCTCATCCCGTTGATTGCATGAAGAGCCCCCTTCCCTGGAGAGGCTGCCTGCCAAGAAAAGAGATAATTCATGGCCTGCATCAGCTCTGTCTTAAATTGAAGAACAGGATCCAGTTAGCTTTAATGGTAAGAGGTGGGATTTTGCAGTTGTCAGCTCTTTTTCACAGGGTTAATGCTGGGACTACAAAACTCATAGGAGTTGTATGATGGGATGACAGGTTAAAAGCCAGTGTAATACCCACAAAATGCTCCAGCGTTACGAAGGAATGTCACTGCATCCTCCTTGGGTACGTGTAATTAGTAATTCCTGATTTGCCCCGGCTCTTCAGAGAAGTCTGCTGGGAGGACAAGCTTGTGAGCTACATGCTCAGGGCTGCTAAACCAGCATGCTGTTTCTGACATTTGTTCATTTTTAGAACTGGGTTTCCATGTCTTGCTTTAACTGTTATCATTAGCAATTTGCTGGGTTTCATTTTGGTGATGGGAGAGCATTTTGTGATCTCTGAAGCATTTGGAAATGTAGCAATGTATGGCAATGACAGTACATAAACCAGAATGATACTATTGCTTTCTAAGTGTATTTTTTAAACTTTTTTTAAAAAACTAATTCTTCTTGGCAACTCAACTGAGCATATGTATCATTGCTAACATTTTCTTAAAATCAAATCCGGTACCTACAGTTTTTTTACTGTTGCTTTTAGAGGACTAATTTCTTTCTTTCTTCCGCAGTAGACTGTCTTCATCCTGCTCTCCTGACTTTTTTCCTGTTTAATTGCTTTAGTATTGCATTGAGTTCTGCTTTCAGTTTTTAATTGGCAATCATATTGTGTCCATGGTGAAAGAAAGGGAATTTCACTGTGGGATTGAAGGCAGAGATTTGCACCACTGTGTTTTCATTTCATGAGAAAAGTACTTAGTACTTCTCTTCAGACTATACCTATTACACCAACAAATGGCGTTTGCTTAAGTGAAGCCTGTCAGATATACAATGCACACTTAACTCTCTTTAAAGAATGATAAATTAGGGCATTGATGGCAACTAATCAAGACTTTGTGCCATGGCGCAGCTGAGGACGAAGGTTGGTGCCCATGTCATGGAAGGTGTGGGCTGCCATGGGTGGTAGGGATGTGGCCAGAGGAGCCTTTCCTTCTCTGGCTCTCAGGTGGGTGAGTGAGAAGGGTCTTGCCTTTCTAATGGACAGCTCTGTGCCCTCTTATGTGCCCATGGGCTTTGCATGGCAAGCTGGGCCGTGTGGCCTTAGCACTGCAGTAAAATGAGTGTAATTAACATGACTTCAAGGTTAGAAATGTCTTCTTCCCAATGGGTTGGGAAACCCCTGCAGCCTTTATATTCCTCATGTATTAATCCTTAGATGCAGCTTTCATGCATTTTCTTGCACTGGGAGCTGCCTCAGTGTAGAGCTGTACCTGACACTGGGCAGCAGAACTGCTCAGACTTCTGGCCTTGGGTCCTGTTTAAACCGCCCAGCCAATTTTGTTAGGAGATGAACACTTCAGCTCTGCTGAGTTAGTGTATAAATAGCTTTTGTTCAGCCTCTGTAAATGCTGTAATGTCTTGTCTGTGATGGTTCCTGCACTTAACATTTTAGGGTTCTTAGGGTATGGCACAGACTACTATTGATTGCTTCTTATAGGTGCCTGTAGTTAGCATAAAACAGGAAAGTACAACTTGTGTTGTGGGCACTTATTTATAAATATCTCGGAGCATCTAGGAAGCTTTGGAAGGTGCAGTTTGTGCCCCTCAATGTGGGACTGTGAACTCAGGTCATCCCAGAGCTTGGACAGGGGGTTCAGAGCCAAACCCTCCAGCCCTGCCACCAGCAAGCACCGTGCACCTGGAGCTCACTGCCCGGGTGAGGAGGCGTGAAGGAACAGCAAAGCAAGTTGTACTTTAACATGATAACTACAGAGTCTCATCCTGCCACCTGCTTAGGCATTGTGGCTTTGAGGTCACACTGATGCAAATACACTGTGCTGAGTGCAGGGCACCTTGCATCTTTCGTGCCACTTCACCCTTTTGAAATGCATGCCACACAGGCCTGGAATTCAGCTTAATCAGAGGCATGAATGTTTGTACCGAGATTGGCTGATGTATTTATTTTACCCAGGATTAATTTATAAACTCTATCTCTACCTGGAGACGTTTGATTAGCATTATAAATTTAACGCACAATGGATACTGAAGGAGCATGAGCTTACAAAAAAAGATGGGAAATTAGAAGGAGAAATCGGATTTAAACTGCAAGGCTGCCTGTGGTCCTGAAGGAGCCGGATAAAGTTGTGTCCCCTGGAAAAATGCAGCCCATGTGGAATTTACTTGTTTTATTTATTACAAGTATTCAAAACATGCTTAAGGCAGCATCTGGACATGACTTAATAGTTTAGAGGTGATAATGGTAACAGTACTTTTTTTTAAGTTGCAAAACTACACGATATTATATTCCATAGTATGACCCATGGAAGTAAATATGGACCTGACTAATGAAGCCGTGTGAACACACATCTGTCCTGCAAGCTAGATGTCTGTCAAATCCTTGGTCAAGCTCCTCGTGGCCACCCTGCAAACATTAGTAGAGCTGCTGCTTGCAGAATTTATTTCTATAAAGTCCATGACACTGGGATTTTCCTCCAAGGGCAGACAGATGTCTTACAGGACATAGGGAGATCTTTTCCTGAAGAGTGCTGCCCAGTATTGATAAAGTGTCTTATTGAAATGGTGTGTAACTGCAGACCTATTTAAGGGCAGGGGATATTTCTATAGAATAAGGACTTTTTTTGTGTGCTATTCCCAGAGTGTTGCTTCTTGCAGCTGCCGCTAGGATTTGAGAGTCTTTGGGGAAGGTACTGGTCTGACTTTTTTGTTTTGTTTGCTTTCCCAGCTGTTCCCCACTACGTGCTAAATGGATCTTGTAAGCTAAATGGACACAGTGCTTGGATGAAAGAAGGCAGCTAGAGAGAGAGGAAGAAGTGAGGAAATATTTCATGAGGCAGTTGAAGTGAATGATTTTGCTGATTGGTGAGGTGGCAGGCGGCCATCTGCTCGCTCTCTGCATCCCTTCCAGCTGACCTTAGCTTTGTTCTCGGTGAGTTTCTCCTAGGGCCTGTCACTATGGAGAGGGAAGACTTTCACCACAGACAAATTCACAGGAGGTCACTCCTTTGTCTCAGACCTTCCCTCTCTGGTACCAGGTTGCTAAAGCCGCCCTTGCATCATCTGTCCTTATCCCAGAGCGAACGTTAATGGCCCCAGCGTCTCTGTGCTGCTGACGCAGGCAGAGGGTCCTTGAAAGCAAAGCAGTGACAGTGCAGAGCTGGCATTTTCCACTAGGTCTGCTAATTAATTAAGGTCACATGTCCCAGCTATTAGTTTGACCATTGCTTTTCTCTGTTAAGCAGACAATGAAATGCCAGGGAAGGAGAAGAGGTGTTCTCCCTTCCACAGAGCACTGTGACATGGAATAATGGTCACAGGGTGCTCTTGAGCCATGGGTATGCCAGCCTGTTGACAGAGCAGTATCCTTTGCTGCTCCAAAGAGAACAATTTGGTTTACGTGGCAGTAAATTATGACAAATTCTGCTTGCTGGAGTGTTTCCCTGATCTTTCAAAGGGTCTGCTACAGTTAAGGTTCGCTAGGGAGTGAGGTGTTACTAGCTAAGCTTGCTGGGTGTGTGCTGGCAGTGCTGAGAATCAGGCTTTAGTATTTTTAAATAAGCAATCATTGCCTCACTTTAAAAAAAATAATTCTTTTAATCAAGTCTTACTGTTAATGTGGAGGACATTCCAGTGCAGAGTACGTCACCGCTGCAATTGTCTAGACAGGTTACCCGTGTCCCTGTTAAGCAACCTCATTATTTATTCATAGTTATTTATTATAATAAATGTGATTGCCTGCAGTAAGATATGAACTCCACTGAGTCATATTTCAGGTCTCACAGCTGTGTTGGTTGAATTTTCAGAATAAATAAAACGTTTGCAGTTGCAAATAGAACAGCTGCTTTGACTCTGGGGTGGCTCCAGTAGGTGCTGTTCCTGATAGAGGTGCAAGAGGAGGAGATGCTCAATTTTGGGGAGGAGGAGGAGGCATCCTTCAAGTCCCTGCACACTGCCTGACCTTGGATGGTGTCCTTGTGGGGTACAGGAGCTGGTGGAACTTGCTGTCATTGCTGACTTCAGCAGGGCTAGGAGCGTACCTCAGGTGCTGCATTTAAACACTTTGAATGGGAAACATCCAGTCTGTACAAGAAAATGGAGGCTTTATGGATTTGGTGTACTATCACAGGGATCATGTTCTCTTCTGCAGGCCCATTGACTTTGGTAGGGTTACTTAAGATTTGCCTCTCTCAGTGCCTGTGATGAAAATGTGGTGTGTTTTTTCAGTGGAGTTTTGTTGTGTGGCAGGAGCTTGCCAGCATCCTGACAGCTCCAGTTTCCTAGGAGAAACCAGAAGCTTGCAGGTATCTGACTTCTGTGCAAAGGGAATGACTTCCTTTTTGACCAGTTACCCAAAATCTGGGGTCCTCTGAGCTGTCTGGCTCAGGAGGGGAGGTTGTCAGTGAAGCTGGAGATCAACTCAGGAGAGAGCTGACTGGGGGAACTGTTTGCTTGCTCACCCTTTCTGATTGCTGTTCAAGCTAGAAATGGTCCTTGCTTTTTCTCCCCTTGGAGTTTTGGGATCTTCTGGGAGTGCTCTGGCTGCTCTCGTGGTTGTTATGTCTCTTTCAGAAGCTTTGCAAAGCTCCTCTGTGTGGATTCCACTAAGTTTTGGACATGTGCTACTTCCCTGTGCCTGTCCTCTTGGGTGCATTGTGTTTGCTACACCTCCTAGACTCTAGGGACAAATAAGCTTCTTTATTTATCCTAAATGAGGTTTATCTGTCACACCCATCTCTTTGGTGAGGTGGGGCCCAAGCCATATGCAGAAGTTAACCTTGTGCACTGCCAGGGAGTGGTTGGAAGCTTATCCAGTGATATATTTTACATGTATGCTGAGTGGCAGGATTCTGTATAGTAGATCAGTGTTAGTAAGGTTGGTCTGATGGCAAGATATGGTCAAAATGGTTGAGCTTGGCTGGATGTATGTTTTCTTTCCTATAGAACTTAATTTCATTAAAGTATGAAAGAACATGAAGTTTGGCATTTTATGAAATTACTGGAGGGAATTGAAGTTAGTTGTTCCCCGTAGCATTTGATAAAATACACAAAGGCCAGAAGGAATGAATGATTCACGTCTCGACTGTCAGCTGTGGTGGAAAAATGAGGTGAAGCTGGATTCGTGATATGAAAATCTGTTCATCAGCACTGGAACTTGTCAAAACATAATTTTATCTTGTTAATTTTAGTGAGTTATTGACTCAAAAGTAAATCATAAAGATTTGTAGAAGGAGAGCAAAACGGTGTTTTACAGTGAGTGCTTATTTTTAGCTTGATTCCTTTTTTTTAAAGGAAGATTTCATAAAACTTCCTGCTGTTATAAAGTTAGCATGTTCTTGCTCCAGTAATGCCTGCCTGATTGCAGAATTTGAGGTTTAATCACGCACCATCAAATTCTATTTTCAAATTTAGAGTTAAAACAGTCTTTCAGGCTTAAGTTAACATGCTCACTTACATTTCAGTGCACATAGTAGCAGATAATTATTGTGCGTGCTGTATTTATCTCATTAATAGGTTAGTATTACAGCTTCTGCCAGACCACAAATAATTAAGGTGTACCTCAAGTATGACTTAAAAAAAAAAAAAGTTCCAAGGAATCCTACGCAGTGAGGTAATGAGTGTCTGCAGCAGAGACCACGTAAATGACTTAATGGGCTCAAATCAGGTGATGGTCAAACATAAAACCCGTTCAAGCTTGTTTGCTGATCTCATCCATAAAACTAACTGCCTATTCTTCATGGATGTTAACCCAGTTATACTAACTTTTTAAGGTAAAAAACCCACAAAAGTGGAAAAATTACATTTGAAAAGGGAATAGTAAATGAGCCTTCCTGCTGTAATTAAACAGACCGTTGATTAAACAGACCTGTGGACTGATTCAGACACTGCTGTTCACCGAGTGCAACTGGTTGTGTTCGGCCACTGCTACTGAATGTGGTTGACCAGCCTATGCTGGGGTGGGGACTTTCAAATTTCTATACCAGTGTGTGCATGCAGCTGATGGACTTGTAAGAGAGGGAAAGAAACAGGCTGACTGTGGGGAGTGTGTACGTGCAGGGAAGGAGGGCTTACAACCCCTCTCGTATCATTGACTTAGACGAGTTTATGTCTAGTAACAGATGCAAATAGTGCAGCATTTTAGGTCTGGAAGTTTCTCTAGGATTCCTGGATGAAAAAGACTCTGTGGCTATGAATGACTTATGAGTAGTTTTGCTGGGGCCCAAATGAAATAGCAAAACTTGAGTGGTTTGGACTGTTCTTGGGCAGCACGGGTGTGCCGTGACTATCCATCCTCCTGCTGTCTCCAGAAACACTCTGCAGTAGAAAATGCATAAAGGTCCAAAAAGGATGTGTAGTAGGAAAGTAGTAGAATGTGTAAAAAGTAGTGCTCATCTTCAAAACTGTCTTGTCCGTCAGGGTCCCTCCACAATGCAGATTTTCTTCTAGTGGTATTTGGTTTTGGTTTTTTTTACTGTTAAAAAGCAGTGAAGTCTTGGGATCCACCTGGTCTTCCCATGGCTTTTGGAAGGTGCTCCAAGGTGTGGGGTGGTCCCATCTTCAAAAAGATGTCAGTTGATACAGGAGAGCCCAGGACAACCATATCTGTTGACAATATCAGCAGAGACCTAAAGGAGTTGGAAGCTGAAGGCTTCTGAAGACACTTTTATTCTTGAGAGTGTTCTTGAAGCAGAGCTGCTTTCCAGGTGCTTTTCTTTTACTGTATGGAAGGTCTTGCTATGAAAGAAAGCTCATAGGCTGGTTGTATTGCTTGACTTGTGGGTGGTGTGGGTGCTTTGGAAGTGGGATTCAGCTCTTCCCAGCAGAACTGGGAGATGGCGGTCAGGAAAGGTGGGCAGTTTTTCCTGCATCTGAAGCCAAACACCTGGTTTAGCAGAAAAGCAGGAATGGAGGAATATATCAATGGAGATGCAGTTGAAATTCCTGGCTAGGAGAAGGACCTTCTTCCTCAGCTCTCTGAGTGGATATCAGCAGGACCAGATTCCTTGCAGAGGTCGAGGAATGTGCTGTAATTGAGTTGTGCAATGAGCTGTCCCTGGGTGGAAGCTGCTGCATGTGGCTGGGTAAGGAAAGGCTGTTCTTTAAATCTTATGCAGAAAGAATCAGCAAACCTTAGGTTCAGCCTGGCTCTGAGGATCTCAAGTGGTTTGTTAAAAGCATGTTTGGTGAGTGTAGAGATGAAGGGAAGATGGGGAAACAGCAGAAGAGACAAGTGCATCCGAGCCTGGGAGAGAAAAACCTGTGTGAAGGGTGAGGGTGATGAGTTGGTGGAGAGCAGAAGGGTGGGCAGAGGTGGGCTGGGAGTCACAGGTACATGGGGTCCTCACTGGGTGCAGTGCTGCTCCTCAGTGCTTTGCATTTCTGGTGACAGATGTGAAGAACTAATGTGTTGTGTTGCCAGAAGGAACACAAATCCCAGTACTTTGCCACTGAGGATGGATGGTGCTTGTACATGGATTTCTCCCTTCTTCTGCTTTTGGGTTTTTTGACGGGGGGTGGATTTTTGTGATTTTGGTCTTGGGTTTTTTGTTCCCTTGGTGTTAAAATCAATATTGAGTAAGTGCTGTTTTGAAAAAAAAATGGACATTCAGGTGTCCAGAGCCAGTAAACAACAGAGAGCAGTTGAAACAGTCCGGATGTGGCTGGGCAGCGGAAGGAGATCATTCATCACGCTCCCAGTTCGTTAGAGAGATAATGTTTGAGGAAATTAAAGCACAGTTCAGAACTGCTCAGGGGTGCTTTTCCTGCACCGTGCATATGCTCATGCTTTATTTGCCATTATTCTGCTGTAATGTATGTTTGGCTGCTAGCAAGCACATGAAAATCTAATATCAGGCTCAAACTGTGCCTCCTTTATTTATAAACAGCTTTTCTTTTGCTTTACACTGATGGAGCGTGATACAGAGACATCTTGCCATAGACTATGTCAGTATAAGGTGCCAAAAATAAAGAGGAAACATTTTATGTGATTAAACAACTGAGACGTTCTGACAGATGTTTGCCTGACAGAGTTTGCAGGAAAAGCAGCGAGGCTCAGATCTGGTTAGTGCTCGTGTGTGTGTTTGTGCCCCAAATTCAGGGGGAGGTGTTAATGCTGGCTGTGTCACACAGGCTCCTGGAACCCCTTCCCGTGGTTGTACAGCACCTCTGAGTGTGCTCGGTGTGGGCTCTGTTCTTGGTGCTGGGCTTCCTGCAAAGTCCTTCCCCATCCCAGAGCCAACTGCTTCCTCTCCTCTCCAGTGTTCCTTCTCTAGAGATTTCATTTTTCTTAGCATCATCACTTTTGTTTTCTGGCTCCTGGCTCTGTATTTCTTTCTTGTACTTCAGGAAGTTTTTACTGGTTTCAGTGAAGGCTTTTAACAGAGATCTTGCCAAAATAAAATCACAGTGACGGTACTGGTTCTGACTTCTTGGCCCTAGCTGAATGTTCTTCCACTTTAATTCCCAACCAGATGTTTGTGTGCTTTAAGGGCAGTTTATGTTGGGGCTTTGACAGTTTTTTACTATTAAAATAGCTTTAATTTGAAGTGTGAATACGAGATAATACAGCTGTGGCTTTGGAAAAATTGCTGTTGATTATTTCGTGTTTTGATGTAGGTGTCAGAAAGGCCTTAAATATTTTGAAGTTGTATTTGGAGAAGTAGTAGAAATGAATTCAGACCTGTCCAAGCTAGACTGTTTGGGGGTTTTTTGCCTCAGATTAATAGAACAGGATGGATCTTTTTGTGCTGTGTAATCTAGATGGAAATTTGTTTTGAGCCAGACTGCAAAGGTGTAATCCCCTTCAGGGATTACAGTACATTTTGCATATTGCCTCCAAGTGCCTATCCAAGGATTCAATGGATGCTTTACCCTGCTGCTGTCTATACCACTTCAGAAAGCATTCATTGATAAAAGTGGATTTCAACAACAGCTTTGCAAAGACCGGAAGGAAGGCAGGGATGCCTGGGAGAACAAGGAACGTTACTGCCCAGGAAGACACTGTGTATCTGGCAACTGCAGTGATGAAGAAAAGACACCTATCTTGTGTGCCAGCAGTTCTGTAACTCATTTGGGGTTGAGTTCAACCCCAAATGGAAACAGGGTAAATTTATTCAAGAACAAGCGTGGGCTACTGAAGATGCAGTCATCTGGTTAGATGACCTCCAGTGATCCCTTCCAACCTTAACCATTCTGTGATTTCCATAAGTGGGTCCCAAGATATTTTAGTGACTCATGGCAATATCACGAGTGCGTGTTTGCTTTTCCAGGCCAGCTTTCTGCTCATAAACAGCTGGTTGTGTTGGAGTAAACTAATCATGGTTTGCCATTAAATCTTAATCAGTTAACAAATGGTAATGTGTTGCATTATATCTGTTTAGTTTCATTTGCATGGGGTGGAGTCTAGTGTGAAGACTTTGTTTGTTTGTGCGTGGTTAAGAGGATTGGACGTGGCTCTGCAAAGGTAGGGGCAGATGCTGGGGTGGGGGAACAGCATCTACAATAGCACTGCTTATGTCATAAACACTTATTTAAAAGAAACCCCCCGTTTATCCTGCTGTGTTTGGGTTGAAGGAAGCACATTTATTCCTTTTGACTCGGTTGTTGGAGAATTCTAAATAATTTCTTCATCCTACCGAAGGCGCTTGGTGAACAGGGTGGAGAGATAACATAAAGGCTAAATAAGTGTAAATGGTTTAAGTGTTTCTAATTTATGGCACGGCGCTCACAGGGGAATATGCTCAGGAAGACCTGCAGCATCTTTCCTATTGAATGAACGGATTAATGATGGCAAAGTCTACCATGCTGGGGACGTGTGTGAGGTCACTCCTTGTCGTTGGCCGTAGGAAATACTTCAGCTGGAAAAGCCAGCGTTTCCTTGCGGCTGCTTTGGATTCTGCTTTTACAGTTGAGAGAGCAGACTCTTTTTCTGGGATAGTTTTGGAAAATATTTAATTAAGCGTCTCTAATGAGGGGCCATTATAACTGCAAACGGAATTATTGTTATCATCATTTCAGCTGTTAACATTTTAAGGGCAGTTGTTCACAAACTGTTCAGTAATTAGGGCCCAATTCACTGTGGAAAAATTGTAGCTGGGCTGCTGCTGCAAGCGTAACTTGGAAAGGAACGTTTGAAAGGAAGTCATTCTTCCCAGGATGGGCAGATGTGCAGTGGACATGTGGACCCATCAGTTCTCCACACAACGTAGTCTCCCATAAGTGCAGGCTGCAAAGGTTCAGATCCCAGAAGTGGCTTGGGTTGCTGTGCCATATGCACGATAGGCTTATTCCCTCTCACGAGCACTGTGAAATTGTCACGGTCCTTTTATAGATGTGCAGAGCAGAGGTTGGGGCCAGAACTGTGGAAACTCGTCCTTGTGGCACAGCTGTTCTAATGATCCCAGTCTATGGCAGTTCTGCAGACGCAGTGGTATTGTTGTATTAATGGCCAGGTGAGCCTTTGAGCCTCCCAGGAAATTAAACAGCACGAGGAGGGGAAAAGCGCAAATTACCTCTCTGTTCTTGGTAAGAAGCAGCACCTTACACAGCTTGATGCAAATTGTTTCTAGTTAAGGAATGTCTTAAAATGCAACTCTGCAGGGTTGCTCAGCTGTAGCTATAGTTAGAGCTGCAACTATAGATAGCATTAAATTTATTTAAGTGCTTATGAAGTGAAGTTTGCCATTTCCTCCGAGACTTATTTTAGAGCAAGTCTAGCGGAATTTTTGAGCAGCTTTGTGCACCTCATGATCAAGCACGTTCGTACTGCTGAGGTTGGGCAAGTTAACTCGGGGCTCTGTCCGTGTCTGGCTGAGTGGGTGCTTTGCTTCCTTGGCCTGGTCTGGGATGGTCCTGCAGAAGCTGTGTGGTTGTAGCAGCCTTCCTGCTGCTCCTGGTCCTGGCAGTGTGGCAAAGTGTGGCTGGAGCACAGGGTTCTGCTTCCATGGGGAATCATCTCTGGTGTTAAAATACCTTGATGTCAATCTCATGCTGAGAAACCCCAGTTCATGTGGTTTTGCTTTCTGGATTAAAGTGTATTCTGCAACTCTTTATTGGGAAATCCTCTTTCTAAGCAGGGGCAGAAGAGCATTAGCTCAAGAATGGGGCTTGGTGGCAACACAGAGGAGCTCTGTAAAATACTGGGTGTCACATCCTGAGCCCTGAGACTTCAAATTTTCTTGTATTTACTCGTCTTCAGTTACTTCCTTCTAAGTAAATGTCATCTCTCCTGAGAGCAGACTTTTATTGGATCTGGGCAAGGTTTTTTTCAGGTAGCAGTGGTTTGGTTGTGGCAGAGGACGTGGTAGAAAGTCATTAGTGCTCCAGAAGATGTATTGTCAAACAGCCATGGTGGTGATGGGAGACCAGGGTATCCCTATCCGGTGACTCTGTGGGAGCACGTAGCCTGTTGTCACACAACCATCCCTTGGAAAGCAGGCCTAGGGGCTGCGGTCAGGGACCCTCAGTGGGTTTCTGGATTGAGAGATGGTTTCCTGCAAGACCCTGCTGTCCTGCAGAGCAGCTGTCCTGTTTTACAGGTAGGAACCACAGTTGAATGGGAATTCTCTTTGGCACCATGTTGCAGCTGTGGGAGAACCAGGCAGTAAAGTGCTGTGTTATTTTTGTCTGAGAAATGGTGTTTTTCCAAGGGAAGGGGAAGGTGTCTCCTGCCATGAACAGCAGCTCGTGCAGGGCTACTGCAGAGCATGGACTGCTGCAGATAGAGAATTGGTGCTGCCTTCAGGGACCTCTGAGCCAGCAAAGGAGGGTGATAGCCCCCGGAGGTGTGCTGGGTTACAGGGGAAGCTGGTGCTGCTCTGCTTCCTAGCAGGCTCATTCCTGGAGCTAAGGCAGAAACACATCTAACAGTGAACTGAAAAACGTGTTTTAGTTAGCATTTCCCATCCAGAGAATAGTGATCCATAGCCTGGAGCTGAAATCCTGTTGCTTTGCCTGCAGGATAGAGTCAGGACAGGCACAACCATCTCATGTGAGAGCTCTTCCACTGCTGTATTACAAGGAACAAGCCAAGATTTCCAGCTCTGGAGAAACTGATGCGTTTTTCCACTCCTATCCTAAGCAATCTGCTAGCAAAGGAATTTATGATAATGAAAATATTTTTTGTGTGAAGTGCAGTAGCACAGAGCAATAAAACCCCGTAATTGCAGCAGGAATATTCCACGTTAAACCAAACTATCAATTATAGTTTGCACAGAGGTTTGCTAGACTAAAAAGGTGGTGCTTTCATGTGAAAAAATATTCATTATCTTCTTTCAAACACACCTTAATTGCCAGCATCAAAATTATTAATTAAGCAATACATCTTGCAAAACTGGATTGGCTCATCCAGTGCATGTGGAATGTAGTAGGAAGGGTATGGAGAGTATATGAGTCCCTGGATCCTTGCAAGGGAGAGCTGTCTATGAAGTCTGTACTCAGAGTTGATTTTATGGCAAATGTAATTTTTTGGGGTGCAGTGTACTTAATTTGGCAGCAAAGCTGTAACAGAAACAGTGACAAATTCTTCTGCCAGTCCTTCTCCTATGGTTCCCTGCTAGGCAAACCCTCGGGTGCTGCAACTGGCTCCGTGGGTGGCAGGGCTTTGTGCTGGGCATCGCTGCTGCCAGGCCTCCCTGTCCCTGGGGTTTAGCCCCAGGTGGTCCAGCTGCCCCAAAATGTGATTTGGAAACATCCATAACAAGTGCAGTTGGAGCAAGAAAGGGCAAGGAAGGAATCTGAGTTCTGTTTAGCTCGTCTGTCCCCAGTTATACCTGTGCTGCTGGTTTCCAGTTGCTTCCAGTGCCATTTTGAAAAGCACAACTGTTTGAAGAGCAGAGGTATCCTACTTGAGGCATTCCGTACTTCCATGCTTTCAGAGGTTTCTTGCCTTAGATAAAATCCAATTATAAGACTGCCGGTTGAGACCTGGAAATTTAATTTCTTTAGCTTCTGGTAACTCAGTCCTTACTCAAAAATGACTTTTCTGTATTATGTGATTGATCAGCATCATATCTGATTAGTGCAAGGAGAATCTCAGACCAGCTCTGTTGTGTATCAGATGCTTGTTGTTATCTTTCTGTTTACCTTTCCTTCTCCTGTTTTTTATCACTTTCCTACTCCTTTGTTTCATCACTGAGGAATGTCCCCAAATAATGGTGAAAAGCCATCACACAGAATGGTCCTCATGGTTACAGGTGAGACTTGAGAGTACAGCTGGATCCATGGGTATCCAGCTTATGCTGAGCCAACCAGACCTTCCTCTACAGGCATCTCAGTACACCCTCCCTGGGCAGAAATTCTCCTCATTCTGTGTTGTGCTTGACCCTGATTTTGTAATATGTGTGAACTTGCCCTGATAACGATGAATAAGTTTTTTTTCCTCTGTATATGATTTTGGAGAATGATACTATCTTCTGCTTCCCACTAGCTCTGGAGGAAACTATGGCTCTAAAGTATTTGTCTCATCAATTTGCAAAGACATCTTTATTGCCCTTGGTGGATCATAAAGGCTGCTTTCTAAGGGGGTGTTTACTGTAAAAGCTAATGAAGACATCATTGCTTTCCATGGCATCTTGTAGCTTGTTCTCCAGCAAGAGTGATTGACTTCTTGCTGTGGCTGTATTTTAGGTACTAGGTGTGTGTTTTAATGATTTTTTTTCTCCTCAGGTTGTTAGTGGTAGAGTTGAGGGATTGGGCAAAACAGTGCTGTCTAAACTGGCAGGGCTTGCAGCAGGCAGGGAGGATGCCTGGGTGCTCTCTTTGCTTTCCAGGTTTTCTTTGAATAAGGAAGTGCTATTGTGTGCCTCACTTAAAATGAGATCTTTAATAATTAAACAAATTTTTTTAAGATTTTCTCTCCCATATCTCAGTGCAGGTAGGGTGTTCCCAATTACACTTTTATGACTATGGATTTTTCACTTCACATTCTCAAGAGCATGGAAACATGATTAATGTAAAAGATTGTCAAACAGCATTAATCACTGTTGATTTCTTATTGATTCCTGCCCTCCCTTCTCTCAGAGAGCCACTGTGCTTGTGCTGGCCGGTCAGCTTCTGTGCAGTGAATAAAATCTTACACCTTTCTTGGTGCCCTCTTGCCCTGTGTTTTAAAGGTGTACTGTGAAGAGCCAGGGAACTGCTCATCTGGGATTACTGGGAAGCTTTAGTCATAGTGGAGAGAAATAATGAGAGGAGAGGATAAGTATATTCTTTTTGGTGACGTTGCTTCGCTGCCACATGCGCTAAACTATGCACGCAAGACAAGTGGTTTTACATCTAATGTATATTTTCAGCCAGGGTGGCCTTCATGAGACATAAGTGACATAAGGTGAACAAACTGCTTATTAAGGTAAGACAATGAAGGCCCAATTTTAAAAGGTTAAGATGTACTAGAAAGTATCAGAGCATCCTCCAAGTCATTAATGCTGTACAGAATGCACAGCGTGTGGTATTTTGAAAGGCCACTGTAACCTTTTCAAGCATGAAGCATGCTAAAAGGAATCTATTTCCTTGCTGGCTTGAAAAGGGAAATCAGTCTTTAAAAGCCTTAGTTTTTATTTGTTTAAAAAAAGAAACAAATTTGGTGCGTAAGAGAGAGGGAGGATCCTTAAAGCTAAGTGAGCCGTGAGCTGTCTGCAACAAGGGAGCAGCTCTGAAAATCTCTAAGGATGTGAGATGTGGAACTTTATGAAAGAGAAAAATACTGTCACTGTTGTATTTCTCCCCCAAATTCTTATCTGTGTTTTAAATTTTGCACAAACTTGGTTTGGGCTCTATTCAAAGCAGCAGAGTGTCGGTGGTTGGTTGAGTGTATGGTGTGGGATCTTTGTGCACCTGTTTGTGGTGGGGAGCAGAGGTGAGGAGGCTGCAGGGTGGAGCAGGAAGGGGCAGCTTCACCCAACCTGTGTGTCAGCAGTGTCCAGGGCTTCAGAATCTGAAGTACTGAAACAGCAGTTAGTTCAGTTTGGGAGAGAAAAAGATGGAAAAAAAAAATCCAACAGACAAGTCTTCAAGCAAACAAGCTACAAAGACCTGAAAAGGGTTTATGTATTTCATAAAGCTTGTCTGGTTCTTTGAATTATTTTATTTGGTCTTATCTAAAGGACAACAGCTCCCTGCAGAGCCAGCCTTGCTGTCACACAGCAGGACCACTGCTCCCACCCAGCAGGTCTCTGTGCTTCTAAACCTGGCACATCTTGTAACCTGACAGCACCTGAGAGCAGGAACAGCCCACTCATTCCTGCCCCAGGGATGCGGCAGCTGTGTGCCCATCCAGTAAGTGTTTTGGGGCAGCGGTAGTGCTGAACAGCAAGTGATGGATCAATTGGGCAAGACCACACTTCAAAGTGCTGTGGAAGTCCAGTTGTTTCTCCTCCTAGCATGGTACAGCTTGAGGACTGGCTTTGGGAATGTTGTTCCCCTGCCTGCTTTGCATTTCAACGGAGAAGGTTGTGAAGAGTTAACAAGCCTCTTGAGACTTGAGGAAGCCCCCAGGCTGCCTTTTGCTGAAGTCAACTTTCCCGTTAGACAGCCACACTGCTTTGAAGCAGCTGGGCTTTGCAGCAGGAATATTGCCTTTGTTGCTGAGAAGATCTTCATGAAACAAATTAACCAGGTGCAAGTTCTGACTTAAGCCCACTGGGAACTGGGAAGATAGCAGACTGTCTTGCCATAACTTAAATATGAATGCGATGAAAGAACAATGTAAGTGCTACTTGTAGTCTGTCCTTGGCATCTGTTGGCTAAATGGCCTCTTCAAATATACACTACAGCTCCAACTTCACTTGCTGTAACTAAGCTCCTGATTGCTGGATGCCTTTTACTCCTGACTATTCAGCCTTTGACTCTTGCAGTGTCAGTGGAATTAAAGAGCATAAAGAGCAGGGTTTTACAGTCAGTGCTGCTGCTTTTGCTCATGAATCCTGAAAGCTGCTCCGGAAGAGCAGAGGTTTTGTGTGTGGAGGGAAGAGATGAATTAAAATATTTTATCCCCTCCTGAACACAGAGAAAGAGAGTCCTTATGTTTAGATGATCTCATTCAGTGGGTGTCTAAAGGCTGAGTGATGTGCACTGTGCCAGGGTTTTCAGTACATGTGGCATGGGAGCAGGCTTTTTTGTTTTTCTGAGGGAATGGGGGAGATTATGGTCCATCTGGGGTTTCTCCAAGATTGGGATTTGATTTGCAAACTAGGTTGCACGGACTGGCAACCAGGCAGTTGTCACCCAGGTGTCTCCTTTCAGATGTTACAGGTCCATTGTCCTACTCTAGTTCTCAGTTTCCTGAAGACCAATGGCAATTTGAGTGTCCCTGTTTTGAGACTCCGGTGGGACTGCTCCCAGTGTGACACATTCAACAGTCAGATCATAAAAGTGAAGTCTAGAACATGCAAGGAAGGGGCAAAGCAAGGATCTTGGCAGCTCACCAGCCTCGCTATCTTTCTTGGCTGAGGCTTGCAAGCATCAAGTTGCGCTCCTGTGTGGAGGAACAGTGGTTTAATGTTTGATAGTGATCAGATCAGGAGGAGAGCAGAGCACCAGGCATCCGACAGGTTGTCAAACCTGTCACATCCCAGCCTTTTCTTCCCCTTGACAAGGTTAGCCACTGACTGACAAGGGTACACTTTGCCAGGATGGCAGCAGAGCCTTTAGGAGGAAGAAAAATGCTTTCAAAAGTGCGTTCGGCTGCTTTCCACGTATCACAACATCTCTGTGCAAAGCTGCGTTCTCAGATGTGCCTTTGCAATGACTTTGAATCTTTGCCTTTCTCCACTTCCCTGTTACTGGAAAAACAAACACACACAGAGCCTTCTCCACAGACTGCAGTTCCTCACTGGATGGGACGTGGAGCAGGATTGCGGGGCCATAGGCATCCTTTGTGCTGGCTCCTGGTGTGAGGTGGATCTCTGCAGTCTGAGGACCAGGTGCATACAGCCATGAAATACACCTACAGTGACACTGGTGTTACAGATAAGGAGAGTTTGGGAAGAGATGAACTTCTTGTATTAACTGGAGAAGTTTGTCTTTTGATCCCATTCTCCCCTACCTACCCTTTCCTCTCTTCTGTTTTTCAAGTTATTGACGGGGTAGAAGTGCCACAGTCTGTCCATCAATTCACTGCCCACAGCTGACTGCTGTGTTGGTAAAACAGTTCTAGTTAAATATTTTTCTTTAAATGTGCATTCAATACTCCCTCAATACCCCTCAGTGTCCATGACTTTTTGCAAGGCAGCTTGGCCCTAGGATTTTGCGATGCAGCCTGGTGTACGTTTGTGTTGCACACTTTTCCCTGCTGTGTGCCCATAATCATACATAAATGCATGTGCCCTTGATTCTCTTTTGCCAAACTGTGGCCAACCTCAGCCACATTAATATTAAAATTACAGGTTTGTAAAACCTTTGTGGAATCTGCATTTGCTGTAGGAGTGAGTGGAAGGATATTTGTTATTCCTTTTCCCATGACGCACTTTATACTGCTTTGGATCTGGTATAGTTTTTGCACTTTTGAATCAAAATCATAAAGATGATCGTCATAAGGCATAAAAAGTTAGCATGCTCTTATCTATTTTAATTTTGTTTGAATGATGCCATCTGCTTTTCTGAATATGGCGGTAGTTGAAGCAGGAGAATGTACCAGTTGGGAACTGCAGAAACAAAACAACAGTGTATTTCTTATGGCTGGTGGATCATTATTTTATGTGCTGGTTAAGTGAGAAAGCCGGGCATCCCTGTAGGTCCTTTCTGCAGACTTCATCCGACAGCCTTTCCAGGCTCTGAGCTCTAATTGCAGTCCTGCTTTCCTCTTAAATACCAAATGCCTGATAATTGCAGCCAGAAAGAGGCAGATATGTGTGTGCTTTTGCAGGATAGGTTAGTTGCACAGATTTCCCTTTTGGGAATAAGTCGTGCTTGCACCCTCTCTGGTAGTTCCTTGGGAGGATGAAGTCTGTTCACCTGCCTCTCTGCTGTGGGAAATGCTGCGGGGATGTTCTTTATCCCATGAGTGAGGATGCTTTTGGAATGACCTCAGCTATGGGACACATCCCAGCCTTTGCCGGTGTGCGTTCCCTCACCTGCGTGGGGCAGTGTCTTGGGATTAGGCTTGAAATGCAAGACTTTAATGAATGTGGTTATTTTCCTACTGAGGTATGATGACAACAGAGTGGGCGTGTTATGTAGAACATTGTGTATTTGGAGTACACACTGCTGTTTGCCATCAGATCCAGGAAGGAATAAACTGTTTTTGTTGGCTATTTTATTAGAAAGGCAAGAAGCAGCTGCTTAGCTGCATGTTGGTGTGCAAGTTGGTTGTTTGATATTCATCATGGTGCTGTAAGCATTTGTTGGCAGGTGGGAAGAGCTCTTGGGGAGGAGGCTTGTGGCTTTATTGCCTAGCCGGGTATAACTGCTGCCCAGGAGGCTGACAGGTTAGCAGAAAACCACTACTTTGTGCTGTGCGGAAATCTGTTAGTTATGGGTGGATACGGACTGATCCAAGCAGCTAAGACAGACATTAAATAAATGCCCTCGACTTGAGAATGAAGAGCTGAAGCTCAGCTGCTGTCATGCTAATACTTTGCAGGAGCGTGTTTTTAAAGTGGTGATATATGGGAGTTGTTTCACTAGGTTTAGTTTCCATGTCATGTTAGGGATTCAGTTTAGCTCTGGAAGGTGATACTCAGCTAATGAAACTGGAATTAGTGCCCAGCCAAGTGAAATAACAGGCTTTGGAGACTGAGAGGATATTGGGCTGTAGAAGGTATTTGCTGTGAAGTTGAGGAGCTTCTTTGTGGATATAGAAAGCATGAACATTTAAGTGAGTTTCATGGTGTCTCGGTACTTCTCAACTTTCCGTGTTCTCAGCTTTCCATATTCTTGGTGATTAAATGATCTAAAAGACTTCAGTAAGAAAAAGAAAAAAGTTCCTCTTTTGACACAGTCTTGTGTATCTACTATAAGTCTTCAGAATGCATGAAGACAGTCTTTGACCTGCACAAATATCAGAGGTCCATACGGTTGCTTTAAGGTCACTTGAATAACCCTGTAGAATAATATGCCAGCATTGCCTTTGACAGATTGCCTGGAGATTTGCTTGCTGAAGCCAGTCTTCAGAGCCACTGTGTCTTGGTAGCAAAGACTATAATAAAATTGTTCAGTTCAAAACAGACCGTTCTTCATTTTGACTCGTAATCAATAACTGTCTGTGGCTGGTGTCGCCTCGGACTCTGTCTCGTGGGGACGCATTGTACAGTGGAGTCCTGTATGCTAATCTGTGTCTATAAATAAAGATCCATCTCTGTGAAGACTCCTACATCCTTCTGGGGCTGGTGGAGAGCTAGGGGCTGAGAGGGGAGCCCTCGTTGTTTAGAACCTTGGTAGACTTTGGTTAATTTGTATTCTGGATCTGCTTTTTCCTGAAGGAAGACAGGATTTAGTACTTTTAGCTGGACAAGTGGTATGTTGGCCATGTCTCTGGCAAATGTCTGTGCGCTCCTTGTGGCTGAATAAAACAACAGCCATGCATCGATGACAAGCTGTGGCCAACCCCTGAGTGTGGTGGAGAAGCAACACATGGAGACTTATCCCTGCAAGCAGGGAGGCTGAGTCAGTGGAGCTCAGTGCCCTCTTTGGTTCAGCTCTTGATGGGTGGTACACAGGGATGAGTTGGGGACAGCACAGACCTGTGGCAGTGCTTCCTTGACCCCTCTGCTTTACGGGACCATGTGTCCCAGTGGCACCCCGCTGCCTTCCAGTGAGATGCTGGTTGGTGATAAGGATTTATTTAGGGATGTGGCTAAGTGCCACAGGAGTCTGACTGGTTCCCCGTATCCCCGTTTAGCAGTGTAGACGCCAGGAGGGAGCTGTGGGCAGAGCATCCTGCCTGAAACGTGAGGCTTGTGTGGGATCTGCTGACTTACAACTTGCTTCTGCTCTGCTGGAGTTGTGGGAATTTTTTTAAAGACGCCGGCAAAGGCTTCTTTATATGGACGTCTGAGGGAGAGGCTGGCGGCGTGGTGGGAGGATACTGAGTTACTTTGGGCTGCAGGACACGGTGTCTGTGGAGCAGACGCGTCTCTATTTATACATGCGGCCAGTGGTGGGCGTGCGAAAGCTCTCGGGCTCCTGCGTGAGCTGTTGTCTGTGCTGATGGGAAACAGCCGGATGGGTGCTGGGGAGGTCAGAGATGCTCTGCCGTCCCAAACTGGGGCTGTGCGTAATACCTGATGTATTTGCTGTCCTGTTGCTAACTCTTGCTGCAGCACGTGCAGGGTGTGACCTAGATGCGGCAGAGTGCTCACCTTGAATGCCATCGTCCCACCAGAAAGGCACGGCTGCCATGAACTGTAGGAAGAGGGTTGCACAACTGTGGTGTGGGGTTCTTCCTGCTCCCTCATGGGCTCAGAGGGGGTTTAGGCACAGCCCAGCAAGGAGGAATGCCACGTGCCTCATGTGCTGGGGAGGGAGCAGGGTGGCCATGCGTGGCTGAGCTCCAGAAGAGCGGGCGAGTGCGTTGGTGGCTGCTGCTGGATGATAATGAATATGAAACAGGAGCAGCAGAACATGGATCTAACTCAGTGTCTGCCTACGCTGTTTCAGACCATGGCTTAAAGAGCATTTCTCTCCATCAGCTGAAGCTGCCTCTGCTCTGCTGCTTTTCTCCTCATGGCTCTGTGGTAAACCAGGCTGGGGAGTCAACACACAGTAAAAATAACTGAGCTGGAAGAGAGAGTGCGGCTATGGCACACTGTACCACTGACAGAAATGCTCGCCAGAATGTGCCCACAGGGGTGAAGCAAGAACATTGCATGTTTGGAATTTTAGATGGCACGTGGAAACCAACCAAGAGCTGTTTTTCTGGTTTTACACTTTTTTTTTTTTGCTGTTGTTGGAATTCTCTTCCTTTACATGAACTCTCTTTCACTTCAGGGGAGGTTTAGGATTGGTATATTGAGAAATTCTGGCTCTGCATGGTTATCTTACAATGTGGGGTGAGGCTCCAAAATGTGCAGCTTTGGGATCTTTCTCCCTTTGGCTATTAGCTTCCATGCTTAAATTGCATAGCTGGCAGTAAATGCTGCCAAAATGTCATGTAGATGAAGCAGCTTCATAAGAGCTTTAGTGCCACAACCTTTCCCAACCCCTGCAATTACATTTTAATTCAATATTTCATTGGAGTTTTCAAATACTTCTAAATTAATAGGGACCAGATTGCAGGGGGAAGAGCTGGCACCGTTCTGTGTTTGCTTGCAGAAATTTCTGCAGTGCAGATAGCCGGTCGATACACACAGCTGGGAAACCAGGTTTCCTCTGAGGACAGTTGAACGATCTCTGTTAGAGCCCATCCAGAGTTTAAATGCTGAAACAGGTCCCAGGCAGGGAGCTGCAAGGAGGGAAGTGTTAGACGCTGTGGGGTAGGTGTGGGGAGAGAAAGCAGAGAAAAAAGTATGATTTTGGTTTCCTCTTTAGTTTAAAAGTGTTGCTAACAATAAGCAAAGTGGTTGCACAAAAGGTCCTCTGCTGTCATGCCTGGCTCCAGGCTTTTGAGTTTATGGATTGTGAGCAGGCACGCAGCAATGTCAGGGGGGGCTGTGTGATTTTGGGTGCCTGTGGTGCTTCTGCTTTGGCAGGCATGAGCTCTGTGCTTAGTTCTGCAGCAGCAGGAATCCTTGCAAGTGCATCCATGGGGACCTGTGGGCACCTTCCCCCTGCCCTCATCACCATGTGTGTGGTTTTGTCCTGGCTCTGGTCAGCTGTGACATCTTTTGCTGAGCCATCTCCTTGCCACAGGGATTGAATTATCTTCTTCACTGCCAGGGCCGAGGGATTTGCTGCCAGGGGCTGGCTGGGAGCTGTGCATGGCTTGAGGTTGGGTTGCCAGCTTCCCAGACAATCCTTGAGCCGTGGGCATAGAAAAGGATGGTTAAAATTCCACAGATTCCTCCAGGGTCAGGATTTCACCCCTTTTGCTTAAAAATGATAAGCCGAGTAAAGCACAGCACCAGCAGTCTAGTGATGGACAGGCTTGTGTAAGACATCTGCAATGTATTGGGGTTGATGGATTTAAACCACTGGATTTAGTCACAACAAATGAAGGCAAGAGCCTTCATTTAAATAATTGACTTCAATCTTAGTTTTTGCATTTATATTTATTTAAGTTATTCTCATGGGCTGATAGCTGTAAAGTATACTGAGGAAGAGAGGCTGTGTTGCATTGGATTTGGTGTTCCTTCTATCTTACCCAGTGTCCATGCATACACATTTAATAAGCTGTATAGATTTATATGTGTGTGTTAGGATTTGTAGCATTCTTGATATACTAATTACTGTTGTTTTGCGTGTGATTTTGTCTCTAACTCTCTTTGGAAAGAAACTGGAATTCAATTACTGTGCACAAAAATAGTATTTGCAAAGCTCTGCTGAAATATAATTATCTAAAGTGTATCAGATGCACACAAGAAATACTGTCCTTGGCTAATGAGGAAATTGAGAATGTGAGAAATTTGGTCTGATGGCCTGTCTGTACCATGCTCTTAAAACTCTGAGGACTAGTAGATCTCACTGTTTTTTCATAAGAGAAAACCCAACGAAGTTCCCCAGTTTGTCTAAGTCCAGTTAGTTTTTTGAGTGTGAGTGGATAAAGCTATTTGAAAAGCCTGGGACTAGTGTGCTACCTTCTTAGAGGGTGGGTCTGCTGAGCCCCTGCATGCAAAAGTCACCTTCTTCAGTCCAGTTTAGTGGCATGGTTGCTATAAAACTTTGTCACCAAACCTAATTCAAAAATGTTTTATCTTCAAAATCTCATTTCTGGTAACAAATGATGAATAGAAGTATTTGAAATCTTCAGCTGATAGAGAGTATTACAAAATATATTTGTGATGTGGTTTGAGAATACTATTTCTTGTTTTAAAAAAAGTGGCAGTGCAGATTCCCGAAGCAAATTGTTACTTCAAATTCTGATCTTGGTCTTGCTTTAGTGTGGGAACCCCACTGGAAAATTTGTTGCCCAGATGTAAGTGAAGGCTTTTAGCCACTGGAGGTATTTCTAATAAATTCACTTTTCAAGCAGCTGAGGGAAAAACAAGTTTCTGTCAACAAGAATCTTTGTTATCTTGGAAAGTCAATTATGAATGGGGAAACTGTAGCATCATCAAGATGGGTAAGAATAAATAAACTGTGTTTTGAGCATTTACTAAGGAAAAGATGACAAGACAACAAACCGATGTTTTTTTAAGACCTAAAGATAGGAACTGTGACTGTGAGAGTGAAAAATCGGCCATCTCAGGGCTGCTGTGGTTTCTGATACTGGAGGGAAATGCATTCACTTAATTCAAAAGGGAGAAAGTTATCTATAAGCAGTTTCATTAAGTTTTCACGATCAGTAGGTTGTGAAAAAGAAACAATAGCTGTGTGACAGACTTCGAGGTCAGAAATGTTGTAATTTTAGTGGTAATGGAAAGACTGCAGTTCTTTGTTGGAGTGGCTTGACATAAATTGGGCCTGACGTTGCCAATAGTATTTAAAAAATTGGTAATGTGATTAGTGATTTAATGCTGACTTTACATAGGAGCGTTGTTAATATTTAATCAAGTTAAACACACTTTGTGTCTGCGCTCTGCAGGCAGTGCTGGTGTGAGACCTTGCACAGCTGCCATGGCACATGCCAGCACACTGCAAGCTGCTCACAGCCTGCCCCAGGCCCGAAAGGGGGAAGGCTCCTCTGCCTCTCCAGAGCTCTCACGTCCTGGTCTGCCTGCAGTTTGGCTGAGCGAATTTGATCTTTGATTGCTTCCAACGTTAGAGATGCCCTGTGAGGTCACTGTATCGGTCTGGCCCTTTGCATCTCTGCTCTGCCCTGTCAGTCCTTTTGGCTGCTCCTCCCTGGATGCTTTCTACCTCAGTGGTACCTTTGTGGTACCTTTATTTGCACTGAAGCTCATCCACACCTTTTTTTTTCCTTATTTACTTCATTTTTTGAGGTCTCTCATCACTACTCAAATCAGCAAGAGATGTTTCGAGTCAATCTTTTTCAAACTTCCCGGGTTATATCGATATTTTTTAAGTAATTACCTTTTAATAGTGGATAGGAATACTAAAGTGTGCTGTTTACTGTTGTTAGCAGTCTTGCTCTAAATGTCTTGTTGAACTTTCTGAACAGGCAGGCACACTCTGAGTTAAAATGTAGCTTAGCACATGTCCATCTGCACGTATTTTTATGTTGGGAATGGCTAAATGCCATGGCTCATGTTTACTACAAACTGCTTATCTTGGACAGGCACCAAGCTGCATTTGCATTGAGCTTGGAATTTCAGTAATACAGGAATGTGGGCTTCTTTTTTTTTTATTGATGAAAAAGTCTTAAGTTTGCTAGATGCCTTAAAAAAAGCACGTTTAATCATCATTATTTTCTGCTGATAAACTAAGGAAAGGAATGGTGGGATCAGAGCAGTCACTGGAGACAGTTTTCAAGGGATGTGGATGCCAAGCCCTATTTGTTACACCTGTGTGAGGACTGGGAAGTCTCTTCTGCAGTTGGTACTTGTGGGAGCTGGGTGGCCAACCAATTTTGGGATGCAAAATTGTGAGATGTGTTAGTCCACTGAGCTCCTGTGAGAATCCACTGAGCTCCTGTTGATATTATTCGGGTCTAACAGAGCTTTTAATGTTTCCATGATTCATGCTGGGTGCCAAAGCAGCTGGCCCAGGGCAGCAGTGCTGCAGAGATCACGTGTTCGATGGCTTTTCATAGAATCATAGAATGTTTTGGGTTGGAAGGGCTCTTAAAGATCACCTCATTCCAGCCTCTGGCTGCGACACCTTCCACAGGACCAGGTTGCTCAATGCCCCATCCAACCTGCCCTTGAACACTTTGAGGGATGGGGCATCCATAACTTCTCTGGGAAACCTGTGCCGGTGCCTCACCACCCTTCAAGTAAAGACTTTTTTCCTAATATCTCATCTTTTCCAGCTCTCTGTCTGGAGGGATGGAGACCAGGTCCCTCCAATGGCTTTCTTGGCATCTGCTACATAAAATTCATATGCTTGCCAATTAGGCAGCAGATTTTAAAACCTAACCTACTATCAGAAGCTAAAAAGTTTCCTGCTAGGAGTCTCGTTTGATAGTGGTTATTTGCACTTTGACACAAAACAAAATTTAAACTCTTTTGCTCCTGGAGCTGCAGCTGGCAGTGGTCCCAGGGTAGCTGCTGTCTGAATGGATCCTCACCTACATGGTGCAAAAAGGCTAATTTTGAGTTGTAGGCTCCCAGATGCTGGGGTGGATTTCCCTGGGATCCCCGTGCTCCATGTCTTTGCATCCATACACAACAGCACAACAGAATGCAGGTTAGAAGAAAGCCAGAGTGAAGCATCAGATGCTTTAATATCTTACCTCTGACTGAAACAACCTCCCTGTGTGGGAGATAATAAACATTTCTTGTCTCTTAAGGGAAAATCATGCACAGACAGAGACAAGCACATATAAATAATTTACAAAGCTGTAATACACTGTAAATAACAAGCCTACTGAATAATGAATTAACCCAACTGCTGATTCATAGGTAAATATCTCTTGTAAAGCAGAATTTTTATAGATTTTTACAGCTTAGTTAATATCCCCTCGTATTTTATTAAGGCTGTTCAGGTGAAGTATTCTGGTAATAATACGTATATCTTTGGAAGTGAGATGGAGTGGTTGTGGGCTGCCATGCTGGAGACAGAGCCTTGCTGGGCCTGACCACACTCTGGCTTTTGTTAGTCAGGCTTTTCTTCCCCTCTCAAGCAGGCAGCAGAGATTAAGCAGGAAGAATTTTGATGTGGCCAAAGAATTGGAGAGCTACAGGGAGGAAGGAGTCTCTGAGCATCTTTTCTTTCCCCCCCCCAGCTTCTGGTAATAAATAATGCATTTGCTCTACTTTGGCTGTGCTCTAGACGTGGTGAGGTTTCTCCATGCCTTCGAGGATGAGGCGGCGGCAAAGCCGCTGGGCTGGGATTGCCGCCCGCCGGCTGCCGAGTCCCTCCGTGGGCGCCGCATCCTTCCCGGCCGTAACGACCGCGTGTCCTTATTCCCTCTCATCAGCCACTCGGAGAGAAACCAAACATGACATTTGCATCCTCCATGCTGCTTCATCCCCGTCCTGCCCCTCTTTCTCTGAAAAGCCTTAAGAAATAAAAGCAGTTGCTAAGCTACCGGATAGGGAACATTGCGGCGTTCGGGTGCAGTCCCGTATTAACGCGCCTTTCTGAACACGGGGGAAGTGGGAAGGGCTCTCTCATAGCTTGAATTGTTTGTCAGTTGAAGTGTTGTACTCCTAGTGCAGATGATATTGAATGTGTCATTTTAATTTATGCCTGAAAAATTGGGGGCATTTCTCCCTTCCTTTCCTCTTGCTCCTGTTTAATGTAGGCTGGCGGAAAAAAAGGTATTACCTGCTTTTTGTCATCTGTTTTGGGGCATGTAGCTTGTCAAACATGTTGCTGCTTTGTTTTATTTCTGATATCTTAAATAATTGCTTTCATAAAAGATAACTGGATTTCTTTCATCTGGAAGTATGGAAGTTGTAAATTGCATTTTCTGTTAAACTTAAAATGTAGATGTCAGCACTGATTTTTCACTGGCAATGTACAGTGCTGTCACTGAACATGTTTGTGGCAAGGGAGCATCTTCAAGGTTGAAGAAGATACTTTATGAATGAAAATTATTCTGGGATGATATTTGTGGAGTACCTGCTCTGCTAATTGGATGATTTTAGGATATTCTTTTGTAAAGAAGTGGATATTTTGCTTAATATGCAAAGCTTTCATAGAAAAAAGTTCCACGCCCATTTCACTGAAGAGGCAGGATGTGCCAGCATGAAAGTATTTCCCGTGTTTAAATGCTATCAGTCTTCAGTTCCAGCCTGCCTGGAGCACCTTTCTATGTAAGAGGAGAGTAGATCCTGAGATATTCATTGCAGAAGAGGACACTACTGCCTGTTCTCTTCTAGGTAGCTCAGGATGGGGTTATACCTGACCTTAAACCTAATTTCCATGAGCTCTTTCATGAAGAGTTCCTTCATGTAACATGTTAATAAGCAACCAGTGCCACTAGGGATACATTTTATACAGATTGCAGTGAAAGTAAATCTGAAACAGCACGATATTCTGGGTTCCTATCTCCTTTTCATGTCAAAATCCCCCCTGAAATCCTTGCCCCTGCTTGGCTGCGTGTTTCATTAAGGGAGCCCTGGGTCAACATGCCATGTGGATGGCACCGACAGGGAACTGCAGTCACAGCTCTCCATGCCTGGGGAACAGGGAATGCTAATTGTTCTCACAGCCCTCTCCTCACACACTGCACTCGGAAAGTTGGTGCATGCACATTATTGCCCACGTTGTCCTTCTGCCAGGAGCAGGCTGCTGGACTTTTGCACTCACAATGTCATTTTAAAAGTCTCACAGAATTACTAGAAAAGTAACTTGGGCTTGAAAGGCGAAGGGTATACTCAGGCTAGTGGCAAAGTGTAGATTTTTGTGTGTGTGAATTTCAGTGTAGCTTGTTGAGGCTTCGAGACACAGAAGTAGAAGTCGTTTACAATGCAAAATGCTATTTCTTCTATTTTAAAGAATAACAGAGCCTAATTTGGAGGAAAGAAAGTGTGTTAAATTAGTTCTCTAACATTTGTTGCTTCTTAATGCTTAAATTCTTCTTGATTGAGAGAATATAAAAATGCTTCTGTAGAGCTCTGCTTTTTTTGCCCATTAAGCATTTTCCTTTCTTTTTGCCATTCTGTGCAGACAGATTTCCTGGGGGCTGAGGAGAACTTTCTATTGTAAGGAAAAAAGAAAGAATAACCACTGTGAAGACTTCCAAATTGCTGGGGGGGAAAAAAAAAATCTATGAGCAAAATACTGTCTGGTGAAAGTCTTTCAAGATTTTTATATTTTAAACAAAATTCTAAATTAGGAATATTTATAGTTTCAAATAAAGTTTGTATTTATAATGAGTAATGTGCTGGGAGCTCAGCTGGGGTCTGATTTTTACCCTACCAGGTGCTGTGCAAGCACCATCATGTGATGCTTCCCATGAGAGGCTGTGGGACAGTGATCCTGCAGAGGTGGAAAAATGGAAATTATAAAGACCAAGTCATTAGTGGAAAATCCTCTTTAAAACCTTTGTCCCCACCACTCCGTATTTACTCATTATCTTCTGAGCAAAAACAGCCTTCTGTTTTCCGCAGAAAGCACTGGACTGGAGCAATGTTTCCGGCATTATCTCTTCCGTGTAAAGCCTTTGAGGCTTGTTGCCTTTTTCCCTGGGGGAATTTCATGGTGGCTCCCTCTGCACAGTGGCTGCAGGCCAGGGTACTGGTCGGAGAGACCCCAGAAACACTGGGAAGTGAGACCTGCTGGTGCTTCTGCCCAATCCAGGCTGCAGCACGGGAGGATTCTTGTCTGTCCCACCATCCTTGCTTTTGTAAGGACTCAGATTTTATGCTGGAGCATGTGTGGGAAGCAATCTGTGAATTTTGTGTCTGAGGGGAGCAAAACTTCTTTTTTAAATGTAGTAAACAGCTTGAAGGACGAGTTACAACTCTGCTGGTTCCCCCTTCCCACAGGGTGCTGCTGGGCATCTCATACAGCCATGTCTTTGGGCTTCTATTAGGCAGCTGAAGTAAAAAAAGATGAATGGATTTGATCATAGGTTAATTATTCTTTTTTTCCATCTAAGCCTCTCTCAGTTAAGGAAATTTCTTGTTTTGACTTCTGAATGTCCCATCCTTCCCCGGACCGTGGTGGTCCCTCTCTGCACGGGTGACACCCCGTGGGGAGTGGCTGTGACAGCTGTACTGCCAGCAGCAGGGCTGAGCTTCAGAGCTGCACACACAGGAGAGCTCACAGTGCCTGGAAAACTGATGGTGGGGAGTGAGAGTATGATCAAAAACTGCAAAACCACGTGTGGTTGGGAGGGACCAGACAGGGGATCACCGGCTGCTGTCTCACCGTACAAGGGCCAGCAGGCATCAGCTTCAAACAACCTCTGGGAGGCGGATCCTCATGACTTCTCTTCACTGTGGGTACTCAAAAGTTATATGAGCTCAAAGACTGAACAAAATCACCTGAGGATTTGGGGCTAGAGAGATCTTTGGCCTATGCAAGTATCACAGTCCTTATGTTTTAAAGAGGCTTTACACTTCTACTGCTGAAACCTGTTCTTCCCTGAATTTTGCCTTGAGAAAGGCAAGCTGCACCTTCAGTGGTGTGCAGCCTCCTGGGCAAACCCAGGGATAACAAGAGGGGTAATTGTGGTGTTTCAGTGATGCTCTGCAGTTGTGGTAGAGTCTCTTTAAAGCTTGATCTGTTCCCAGGGCATCCATCCCAAAAAGTATTTACTGAGTCCTGGGTTCAAGCGCGTGGTGCAGGACTCTTGCACAGTGATGGTTAGATGGAGTTCCAGTAGTTCTGCCCTGGAAAACCTCCTATCAGAAAGTCTTCTGGCAGCAGTGAAATAAGTTTAGAGACTTGCTGTGGCTTGAACTGTGTTGATGACAGAGCCAGACATTCATAATCTCCCACTTTGTTTCCCCTTCAGGTGTACTGGAGCTCAATGTCTTACAAGTCTGTAATGACTGATATTGCTGCTGGATGAAAGGTTAAGAAACAAGGAGAGACTGTCAACTAAAGCTGCAAGTGTTAGCAATTGAGAGGTGCTTTTGGGTGGGAAAGGCTAAGCATTGCCCTAGAGTTATGGACCAACAGTTTGGCAAGTCAGGTGAGCTTACAGGACCACTCAGCCCTATCTTCTCTGATGTTCTGCTGGATGTTACTTCTGCCTTTAAGGAGAGGCTCTGCTCCCTATGTGAGCTCAGTTCTGAACTCATTTCTCTACTGCATACTCTTGCCCTGTGAAGGTGATAAACCGACAAAAGTTACCTGTCAAGACCCTTGGCCTCCTGAAGCAAAGATGAAAGGAATGAAGAGAGGTAACACTTTTCCTTTTGGGCTTCAGACTTTCTCAGCTCCACATGCTCTCCACTGGAAGTCTCCACTGAAACCACTTCGTCCAGTGTAAATGAGGAGCTGTTTCACATGCAGTTAGTCCATCCTCAGTGCGTGAGGAACTGTGGGCTAAAAATGGTGTTACTGGGGCTGATTATAGGTGGGCGTATGCAAAAGCTTCTTCAGGGTCACTAGGAAATGGGCATAGGAGGACAAGCTATTGTAGAGATGGCCATGAATACAGGACAGGTGCATAAGTTTCTGGACTTGGAACCTCTCCTCAAAATGAGGCAAAAGTATTAAGGTCCTTTGCATGAGAAATATTTCTGTGGAAAACTGAATTTGGCTCCAGGTTTTGTGCTCTCCTGCCTCCTAGCTACCCTTGTTGATGGAGTCTTGTGCTTTGTGCTGCTGCTTCCTTTGAGATTTTGGGGCATCACCTGCCCATCTGAACTAAGGCAGAGGGACACCTCTCCTCTGCCTTGGGACACACCACCCCAGCCAGCTGCTGCCCCGGAGCAGCTTTTAGCATAATGCTGCCTCTTCCTCTGTGAAATGCAACAAGTGGCCTCCATTGCTTTTTTTGGCTTTTATAACGCTAAATTGTGAGTTTTCATCTCCATACTTGCAGCTTCCACTTAGACTCTTCACTAGGGTCTCACAGGCAGATACTTTGAAACGTCCGAAATGTCAGAGATAAGTAGCATAAGGTCCTGCTGCTTTGATTCCCTACCACTTGTCCTACAAAGAGGGTGCATGGGCTGGAAGGGAAGGAGAGAGAGCACATCTTTCCATATTGCCTCCCCATGTCTCTGACTCCAGAGCTCGATGGCTGCTTTCTCTAGATCTTGGGATAATGAAGAACCATGTTGGGAAGCAGCCTGATGCACAGATGTGCTGATAGATGTGACAGTCCATAGGAACCCCCTACACCAGCTTTCTGCATGGAGTTTGTTAATTTTAAACTTGTTTAATGACCTTAAATTACAACTGACTTTAGAAGGATTAATGTGTTGTCTGGAGCCTCCTCAGCAGAGCTGTTTATCTGCAGGGAAGCAGATGCATCTTCATCTGCTAGCAAGGCTCCAGACCTGAAGCTGAATGCTTATGGGCAGTGTATTACTGTGGGGATGAGCTGCCCAGAAATACATTTTGGCTAGAAATTAAGGAGGTCGAAATGTTCATTAGAGCAGGCAGTTGTTCACAGCCTCCTGGGGAAGACAAATCCTGCTTATTTCCAGGACAGAGCTTGCTTAGTCTTAGAGGCAGGGATGAAGCCATGCAGCTGCCTGGGAGAGAGCTCAGTGTATGGATATGTTTCCAGGCTGGTGTCCCAGACTTCCTACAGCACCCCAGGGCAGAATAAGATTCTTGTTCCAAACCTTGTAGCCTTCCTTACCATCAGGCTTCTCTTCCAGTGAGGTGAAAGTGCATGGTGGGGGATTTTTGATCACGGCAGGGTGAGATGGCACACCAGTGATACATCTTCTGTTTCCCTGGGGAGGCTCTTGGCCCCATAGCCCTTTGTGCCCTGCTGTACCAGTGCATTGTTAAGGTAACAGCATCCCACATTGCTGGGCATGTTTGTGGATTCAGAGGGAACAAATGGAATGGGGATTTGCCTGTGTACATGTACACCTGCCTGTACGCTCTGTCTGCCAGTTTGAGGAGGTTACACTGACCCCTGTGTTTCTAAAAGACTGTTTCCTTTGGACTGAGCATTCCCTGTGGGTGCGCCTGGCTCCTCTTCTGAGCTCACCAGATACTTCTGGCCTTGGGCATGGCTTGATCTCGATGGAAAACACTCGGTTGTATGTGCAGGCCAGGTGCTGTGTCCCCTCCTGTGAGTGCAGCATTGTTCCTGGTGACCTCAGCCAGAGCACTGTGGGAACATCTACTAGGATATCTGGGATTGGATGAAGGAACACTCTCTAGCCCCAAATTATTTTCCTTGAGATCTTTTTATATTTGGTAGGATATTTCTTTACTGCTCTTGGATGAGGGCTCATCTTGCAATGTTTTCTGTCTGAAACACCTTCGGTCGTGTATGATCCCTGGGCTTTTGGATGCTGCTGAGGGCAAATGTGGGAGGCAGCCCCAGCCAAGGGTACTGCAGAGCTGTGGGTTCTGTGCCACCCCAGCATCTCATCCCAGAGGAGTAGGGGGCTGCCTGGGATCCTGTCTGCACCTCACAAACCCCACCAAGCCTCCTCTTAAAAAATCCGACAGTGGGTGCAAGGGGAAGCTAAGCAGAAAACCCATTTGAATATACCAAGATGAGTCTGCTTTTCATTTTCATCATTTTTTATAAGGCGCTGTAAGACTTTCAAAAAACCTCTTTTTATGTTGTTCATGACTTTTTTCACTAATTTGACACTCTGGGATGTTGTTTTACATTTCATTTTAGTCTCTAATCACAGGAAATTATAGCTGGCCGCACATGCTGGCTTTGCATTCTTGCATCTTGTTTATGTTCATTTGTACTAAGGGATAGCACTCACCGTGTCTGCCCAATTTGTTTTCCTCTGCAGCAGCAGGAATTTCCAATACTCTGGAGCTTCATTATCATGTGCAGGGAACTAAATTCAGGGTTATCATATTTGAACTTTATGACTTCTTGATGTACCATGTTTTATTTATTTATTTAAGGTTTATTAAATCTCTCAAAAAAGAAGCCCTTTAGAAGAAGTGCATGATGTGTAGCTTATTAAGAAAACTTAATTTAATTCTGAGATTTAAGAAGGCTGAATTATGAATGTCCCAAATATTTGATTTCTGCCCTGAGATGTATGGTGGGGAGACATGAGCTGTTTGAGCCAGTGCCTTGGCTTCTGATATCTGTCAGCCAGCAAAAAGCATGCTTTCAGAGAGGGATGAATGCACAGATTTCTTCTAATGGTTCTCCTTGGTGTGTTTTTGAGGTTTCATTTTAACATTCAGGTTTTTACCCCATGACCTTGCAAAACCTCCCTTTACTGATGTCTGGAAGATAAGGAATTTTCTTCCTCCACTTTGATTAATAACCATTTTATGAGTGACAGCTGGTTGATTCTGGCTGTTGGTTTGTTTTTTAACTGAGAGACTATTTCTTAATTCTGAACACACCTATGGTGATCAGAGCAAAATCTCAAGATATTTTATACGGCTTATACTTAACAGCAGCACCTTTGGTTTATATTTTAAAACCTTTCCTTGAATAAAAATCCCCATGAGGTGGGTTTCTGCTGTAATTACTTCTTTCCACAGGAGATAGTCCTTTGACACTAAATCCATCCTTTGCTCTAACTCACGGCATTAAAGGTCATGTCCTTGCCAACATCTCCTATTTTGGATATCTATAGTAAATATAACCCACATTAATTTTTAGTAATGGCTGAAGGATTCTTTTCTTTCTTTCTTTTTTTTTTTTCCCTGTCTCCTTTTAGAAAGGTGCTGTGGGCTGCAAGGCCTCTGTGACCCAGCAGGGGAGTATTTTTGGAAATCAGCTGAATCCTGAAGCCACTAAAAGCAGGTTTTTCTGCCTCGCTGTGGTTTGAGAAGCACCTCTTGGCTTCGCCCCGCCGTCATGCACATTGGGAATAAACTCACACACTCCTCAAGAGAGCTGTTGTACATCGACGTCTCCTTTTCTTTCTCATCATCTAACAGATAAATAGCAACTTGAGCACCGAATAATGCTGCTTTCAGAAGAAGCCTTCATGCGTCTTCCTCCTCTGTGGGGAAAATGCTGTCGAACGTTCTAATGAATGAGTTTATTTTGGTGCTGTGGAAAAGACGTGGGTGGTGGCTGTCGGGGGGGTTGTGCTGGTGTGAAAGGGTGTCTTGTGAAGCCTGTCGAGACGGCAGCACTGACGTCTGTGTGTCCCGACAGCAAGGGCACTACAGGCAGTGTTTGTGGAAATGCTTACGCTGCCCTGCCAGGTCACCCTGGCTGGATGCACAGGGAGGAGCTGGAGACAGATGGCTTATGGAAAGAGAGGGATGAGCAGCATGCTCAGACCCCAGGGATGGGGTTTCAGACCCCGGTTTGGACCTACGGTGCCTGTTGGAGCTGCTTGCGTCAGGACAAGAACAGAGATTTTATTTTGGTCTGCGGTGTGCTGAGATTCCTCATTATCTTATGATGCAGCTGTGTGTGCCACACCAACCTCACGTCTGCATATGGAAGCCTAAAGGGCAGCATGGTTTAGTGGTGAGCTTGGCAGTGCTGGGTCAGTGGTTGGACTTGATGAGCTAAGATATCTTTCCAGCCTTAGTATTTCTGTAGTTTCCCCTTTCCTTGTTTTTCCCTGGCATGACCAGTTGTGCAGCCTGCAGAGGAGAGCCTGGCTGCTCCATGGTGTGGACCTGCTGCCTGTGTCCAGCCCAGGGCTGGGATGGAGCCCAGGATTCCTTGCTGGTTCACAGCCTTTCATGCATGGTGTACAGCAGGTCCCATGCTTGTGTTACCTTGTGCAGCTTCCCATCAGTTACAGAAAACCTCGGCTTCTCTCCTCTGTAAAATTACCAGGCATTGATGAAGGATTAGTGAGGGATTTTAATTTAGCACAAATAATTGGATTAAGCTGGAATTCACTTCCCGTTAGTTTTAGATTAGCCAATACAAATAGTTGGAACTTGATTTTGCACAAGCAGAACAGGCCAAAGTGCTGCATGGAGCTGATCAGGGCATCCAGCCACTGCTGATCCATCAGCTATTGGTTTCCTAATTTGTGTGTGTACATGATGGGTGGTTAAAGATGACAACCTGTCACAGAGGCTTATAAAATTGAGACAAATTATATATTCAAATGAGATGTATTTTATAAACCAGTTAAACCAGATAAACTAATTAAACCAATTGAAGCCCTGTCAACATGCGAGTACAGATTTGTGATGTCAGAACTCATTATGTGACTGACTTAAGAATTCTCAGGTTTTTAATAAGGATAACCCAGAATGTGCAATCAGTCACCCAGTCAGGCTTTCAACCTGGGAAGAGTTACCTTGGGTGGTGTCCCAGCCCCAGAGGAGACTCCCCATCGGCAGACCGACTCCACTGACCCCCCAGCAGGGCTCCATCTATACCAGCTGGATCTGATCTGGAGTCAGATAAGGTGAAATTAGTCCTCAGTGGACTCTGACCTTCTGTCCCACCACAGCCACCACACAGACATGCTGGGGGCTGGTCAGGGTTCCATGGCTGAGGCCACTCTCAGGTCCCATCCCTGCTTGAACACGTGGACCTGCCACACTCCCGTGTTGGTCCTTGGGATGTACAACCTGTAGCTGCTTGTTCAATCCATGCTGATCACTGATCATACTAGATCAGTCCCTTGCTCAGGTTCTGTAATATGTTCACATCTGTAATTTAAATGACAAAGGAGAAGAGCCATGTGTGTTTCTGGCATTAAGGACTTTGTCAAAAACTTGCTGACGGAGGGGCTGCAAGGAGAGCAGGAGAAATGCTGGGTGCAAAGTGCTCACATCCACCTGCTGTGCCCTAGGATGTTGGAAGCAGGAGGGCATTTCTCTGCTCTGTGAGCACAATTGTCACCCCCAAACTTTACCAGACAGGAGCAGACAGGCTTGTTTTTACAGCCCAGGAGACATAGTGCCTTCATTAGTGGTCTGTTCATGGCTATCTCATATCTTTTCTGGAATCTTTCTTCTTCTAAAACTTAGCTTAAATCTCCTTGAAGGAAGATTTTTTTGTAGTACCAGTAGCCTGCTAATTTTTTCCAAGTAGCTTCAAAGCATTCCCTTAAACAGTCTTATTTGCAGTCAGCATTTGTCCTGGGGATGGATTTTTACAATGGGTGCTTTGTAAAACTATTTAGCGTGTGGAAGATCTTAGTTTTTTTATCTCTTTCTGATGCACCACTTCATTTGATTTTTTTTTTCCCTCTTATCATTTCTGTTTAAGGGTTTGTGAACTGATCCCTTTATTTTCGGAAGAGAATACCAAATAAACAGTGATTAGCATGAAATATGACTCACAGCTTCCTAAAGGATGTGCTTTAGAACTGGTAAACAGTTGTAATTGCTGTTAGATGAAAGTAGCAAATTGAATACATTCTCATAATAATTATAAAGAGATAGATAGACTATTCTTGCTCCCAAATCTAATTGGGATTAGTATAATGTTCAGTTTTTCTAGTAGAGGATGATCTGTATGAAAGTTAAATGTAGTTATAAATGCATTCATAAAAGCTGAGTTTAAGTGAGTGAAAGAAACCTGTCCCTACATAGAGGCCAAGGAAATAACTGCAGTGTGTTTTTCCTGAGGAGAAAGAATTGAATATAATATTCTAAAGCCTGGAGATCATCTCATCTGGAGTGATGTTACAGCTTTCCTGGGATTGGTGCCAAACTACTCAGGATTTGTTTGCAGGACACCCTAAGTATGAGCCTTTGAAAAGTCCTGAAATCTCTTCTGTTTCTGCCAGTCACATCTGAGAAAGGGTAGAAGCAGGGTGTTTTTGCAGTATCACTAATTTAAATCAGAAATCTTAAAAGATATAATGATAATATTGAGTAATTCATTACAGAAAAATCTATACTTCTCTTGACACAGCTGCATACTGTCTTATAAATCATTGGTTCTTCTGAACCCAGTTAAATCTTAGGGCAAAACCCAGGGTACCTGTATGGTGTGGGCATTCGGCAGCATCTCTGTGCAGTGTGTGGAGGTCTGTCTTAGAGATCTACCAAGGAGAGGTGTCAGGTTTGTTCTGACTTTTCCTTTGGATAGGACTGGCTTACGGCTTTTCAGAAATGAGTCTCTGCTGGAGCTGTCAGGTGTGCCCTCCCCGACCCGTGCACTAAGCCCCAGGGATGCTCCAGAGGGATGGCCTCCAGCTTCCCGGCCCTGACGGGCTTTTGTGCATTGTTCACCTGAAGTGACAGCCGAGAGGAGGAGGAGGAGGGTCTGTGCCAGCGTGTCCTCTCCCCTGTGCCACTGTGACACCCTCCCACGCTGTGCTCTGTGCACACTTGTTCCAGCAAGCCTGCAGGTATGCAGGAAGGGACGTGGGAGTGCTAGCAGGGAGTTTTCCCTGCCCTTTACCGTTGTTAAGTGACTGAAATGGCTTTCCAGCCACAGGGAAGGTGGATTTGGGTTCCCTCAGGTTGCCCAGCAGTAAATCCCTGTGTCAGAGCCGTGCAGGCAGCGATGTGATCAGTGTGGGGTGTCTCATCAAACAGGACAGGTGGGGACTGGACAGGACAGCGGGGCTTCTTGCCTCAGATTCATCGGCTGGGATGTCACCCATGGGGAGAAATGCCATGGGTGCCCGTGGATTGCTGCCTTCTCCCAGGGCTGAGAGCACCGAACTTACTGCTTTGCCATGCCAGGCAGCAGCCAGAGGCTCTGCAGTCAGCTTCTTAACAAGGAAATTATTTTAAAAGAGCCAGTTTTGTAGCTAAACTTAGTACACTTGGATGTCGTCCAAAACTCCACAGCAATAACGCAGCAAATGCAACTGGTTTAAAATACATTAAATATGCAGGTTGGCTCATAGTAGCTAAGCCCTTGCAGACAAGGAATAGGTGAAAAACACTAACTTGCATTGTGTGCATATGTAGGATGGTTAATCATTTGCAAATAAACATCTAAGTGGGGAAAAAATAATAAAACAAACCATCAAATTGCAATGTTACAGGAATGTGTTCTTGGCAAGAGCTCTTTCATTTCTAAACTGAAATTCTTACTTAAATCCAAGCTGTAAAATATACAAAAGGAAAAAGAAATGATAAGCCTGTTTTAGTTAAACAAAAGCAATGGATTCAGCATTTGCTAGAGGCAGATTTTGAAGAGAAACTCAGGCTGAAACTAGCACAGGAATCCTAATTAGCGCGTTTTCCTAACAATAGTATCGTCTTTCCAAATGAACAGAGGCGTACAACTGAGTAATTTTTAGCAGAGTGATAGTTTGGTTTTGAGGCACAATCTGATGAATCTGCACTTACAGCATTCCCAAAAGTCTGTCCTGATGCAATTCTTCCAGATTTCACCTTCTTAAGTACACGTATGAACACTGATTCACCTGAGTGTTCAAAAATAACAGCCGTTGGGCTCAAACTGATAGCAGGCAGATGATTCAGGTTTTTGAAGGTTATTTGTCTCATATATTAAGGCACATACATTTTAAAAAAAGAAAAAACAAACCTCATAGCTAGTGGTAACTTTTGTGTGTGGCTATTAACAGAGATTTTAGTGTATATTTTCTTAAAAACGCCACCACCAGCCTCCAGAGAAACTCCCCAGCCCAGCTTAGTTAGATGCTGATGGGCTTGAGCTGAATGCGGTCTTTTAAACCATTTTAAGCCAACAGCATGATGATTTGCTGTACCGTTTTTATGGTACTGAGATGGAGAACTGCTTTTTAATTAAACAGTGATTCGGGGGGAAAATGAATACTTCTCGACCAGCTCAAACCATATAAACATGAACATCTTGTGCAGATGGAGGTATGTGTTATTTTCAGTTTCTGCTATGGGTTATGTTGGCCATTTATAGCTTTAGAAACGTTTTCTGAGAGCTGATGGGTCAGGATCAGAAGTTGGGTCAGCAAGGGACTGCAAGCAGTAGGCAGATGCTGAAGAGGAGGAGGTGGATGAAGCTTGCTCCAATAGCTGGAAGAGTCCTGGTTGCAGTCTGAGTTCGTGGTGGGAATTCGGACCACATCAATGCCAGCTGGGCTGTAATCTTCTGCAGTATCCTTGTAGCCAAACTGGGGAGATATGGACTGGATGGGTGGTCTGCAAGCTGGGGGGAAAACTGGTTGGATCATCACATGCAGAGGAGAGTTGTTAAAGGTTCTGTTTCAGAGTGGCATTCCTTGGGAGTGGAAAGAGAAACCAGTGCTGTTTAGCATGTCCATGGTTATGGAGACAATGGAGGCAGGGTAGTCTTTTGCTTTTGTACTGGAGCTCCAATTGCTTTAATTACCTTTTCAGCCTAGCTGCCAGGTGCAGAGGGAATATTTTCTAGTTTGGATTTGTTTGTTTGAGGTTGAGAAATTGTTTAGGAACTGGGAAAAAGATATTTGGAAGTGATGGTGATATATATTCCTCTCAGCCCCTTCTTACATCCTTGTAGTAATAAAAATGAGCAGGAGAAGACCTGACTCCAGGCTCTGTGACCCAGGAGGAGCGGGGTCCCACCTTTGATGTGGGAATATGTGCACTGACTTCTGGAACAGTCACAGTGAGCCCCTAATCAACTCCTATATTGAACTGCAGCTGATTTCAGTAGGAAATGCACCTCTCTCTGCATTTAGAAATGCTGAGCTAAGTTTTGAAAATCTGGTCTGTTGCAACTGGAGACAAACGTGTCAGCTTTGCTTTACCTATGTTTATATACCTTTCATTGAAGCAGTTTGAAGTGCAGGTATGTTGTTAAGAGATTGCCATTTAGGCTTTGCCAAGCTTCAGATTAAGCTGATTAAAGGACCCAGAATCTGTCCTGTTTCACTGTCCCTTGTATTAACAGTTTTCCCAGTAGGAGCCATTGTCTCTCTGGGTTCCATGAGGTGACATAGGCTGGGTTATGCCGCTGTTTTATGTTCTTTGTGACCTGTGGTAGCATTGTGGCAAGAGCATGGTTATCTGCTAATTGCAAGTATTACCTCTTCTTGCCCCAGATCCAGTTTTCCAGGGGAAGAAGATTGCTGGTGGTAGACCCAGTGTTTGTGAAAGGTGGCTGGTGCTGGGAGCTGGTGTGGGTGCTGCCTTGGAGAGCCGGGGGCGGAGGAAAGGCTGTGTCCCCAGCAGGATGGGGATCACACAGCATTTTATACAGGCGGGAGGAATGAACAGCTCATTCCCAGCAGTGAATCTTGAAGTGAAGCAGAAGTGCTTGGCAGATGCCTTGTGTTTGGTGTTGAGTTTTTTTAACAGCCAAACAATAAAATGTAATGTTTGAAGGGAGCGGGAGTGGATTGATTTTTATTCCTTCAGAATGTTTTCTTGGCTGCAGTTCCAAGATATTGGAGTTGTGTGGGTTTTTTAGGACTGTCTGGCCTGAATGAGCTTTGCTTACTGTAGGAATGATGACAGGAAAAGGATTTCAGAAAAGGTAGCTTTTAAATGAAGGTGCCTTGTTGAAGCTTATGCAGATGCTGTATTATGATCTGAGTTTCTAACATTTGTCCAAGACCCCAGAGAAATTTGAAAAAGTGCTCAGATAGGCCCTTTCATGTGTTATCTGAAGTCTGACTTTTCTATCAATCAATGTCTTTCAATGTGGGCAGGTAGTCACTGAGGCAGAAGGAAGGGAAAAGAATGGATTCACTGCCTAACCAGTGGTATTTGCAAAATAGGAACCTCATTTTGTACACGTTCAGCTTTGGGCTGGGCTCGGTTTCTGCTTTTCTGACACAGCTTTTCTGTGTCCAGGGAGAACCTGCAGCGGTGCTTTAATGTGAAAACTTCTGGTTTAGACAAAAAACAGGTTGCTTGCTTGGAAGTCAGGGTTTTGCTCCCTATGGGGAAGGCTGTTATCTGGGTACAAGCTAGTACACGGTGGAGGCATGCTGGAGAGTGGTTATACACTAAATACTGCAGCTGTAATTGAACCACACCAAGCATCACCTGCTTTTAAGTTATTAATGAGTTTGAACTATTTATAAGCAAGGAACTGTGTGAAAAGAGAGGGTTTGTTTGTCTCTGGAAGAAAGTCCTATTAAGGTCTAGGAGCATGCATTTATGTTGTATATTCTGATAACGCAAAGTCTAGAAGGGGTGGCACCATGGGTCTGGCACTCAAGTGTCTGGGTAAAGCATCTGGCGCCAGCAGAGCCCAGCATCCATCATCATCTGAGCATCCTCGGCTTCCTCCTCGCTCCTCGGGAGGACAGGCTGCCTTTGGCCATTTCATGGAATGTTAAAATGGTGGTTGCCACGCCTGGGTGGTTGGATTGAGGTGTCTGTCACTGCCAGAAACATTGCTCTGCTGTCGGCCCTGCTGCTGCTGAGTGCCCCCAAGTTCCAGCGACTTGGGCAGCATCTCCAGAACGGCACAGTGCAGGTCATGGTGCTTCCTATCTCGTGGTCTGGAGGAATTGGGAAGGAGGGATTTCGTCCTCTCCATTTCAAGAACTTGCTGCAAACTGCCTGATGACATTTGGTGAAGTGAAAAACTCACAGGTAATAGTATAGGTAGCTTTTGGCTTCCAAACAAGAAAATAAGAGGACGAAAAACAATGGCACGGATCAGATTTCAGGGGAGAATAGACTGCTGTCGGTGTTCTCAGATGTGGTTTGATCTCAAAGAAAAACAGATCTTCACTTCATCATTTCAAACCAATTTCATGCTTCAGCAGTTCTACCCACTCCTGCCATCTCAGCACCATGGGTTGCAAATGGGACCTGTGCAACTTGCAGGAGCTGAAGCATTGCTGCGACACCTTCCTGCACTCAGCCCTGTGGATTATGTGGAGCTAGAAAGGCCAGGCAAAGTTTCTTTTGGTGTCCACAAAATCGAGACCTTAAATTGGGCTATTTAAAAGATTGCAACATCTTATAAATGATGTATTGGAGCAAAAATAGCGACCGCTTGTCTGACTTCAGGGATTTAACTGTGAGGCTGTGACCTCTAGAGGCTAAGAATAAGCAAACAGCTTTCCATCACTCCCTGCTCCAGCAGAGATGTGTTCCTGTGGTGACACATTTTTGTGGCATCTTGTGAACCCTTGTTTCACACAGTGAGTCCTCTAACTTTGGAAATGTAATTATAGTGCACCGTAAATTTTTCACTGTTGGCAAGAATATTAGCGATGGCCATTTTGTTTGCAGAGATCATTTTTATAGCTGTTCTTAAACTAATACCTTAAATTGGTAATGAACATCTAGACTCAGTAATACTTGTGCCTGAAGTGCCACATCGATTTTTTTGCACGTGCATATTTAAGTGCATTGTTACATTAGATTTAACTTTAAGTAACCTCTGCTGCTTCAGTGGGGCCATTTCTGGGATGTAATAGGCAGCCACAATTTGTTGTCATTGGCACTGCACACCAGGGAAGCAGGGAATTGCTGCTCTAGCTGAAAGCACCGTGTCCAGTGTGGCTTAGCTTACAAGCTCAGATGGAGTCACAGATGGTGCTGCTGATATGGCCGTGGGTCTTATTGCAAACAGCGAATGCTGGGGATGGAGCCTTGCACACCCTAAATAACCAGAAAAGTGGTCTTGATTCCTGTCTGTGGTGTTCACATCATAACATGGTGGGTTTTCTTTGCTGTATAATTTAATGTCTGAATCTTTAAGTTGTTTCCTGTCTGTTTTCAAGGTGTCAATGGGACAGTCCGCATGCTTGCGCAGCAGTAAAGAGGAGAATTGCTAGATGGGATCAGATCCACAGTGCTTCAGAGGAGCGTGCAGATAGACCATAACCTAGACCCAGGAGGATAAGTTACATGCAAGGTCTGAAACCATGGTCTTTGTTCCAAAGAACAGGAGGAGTTAAAAAGAGTATTTCTTTGGGGTTTCTTTTTACTATTTCATAAAAGTAGGTTGCAATTTCAGGGCTGTAGTTGCTCCTAGCTGACCTCGTTGCTGCCATCACTCGAGGTGCTGAGGACTGAGCTGGATGCCTGTGAATGTACCCTGAGGCTGCTCTTTCAGCCTGGTCTCTTTGCAAGGGGGAAAGTGGTAGAAGAGGGTTTGGAGCAGGGAATCTGTGCCCTGGAGAGTGGGAGCATCAGTTTTAGATGCTCTTTTGGTGAATTCAGTGTGTGCAGCCCCTTCTCCTTTCCCAGTTGTGATGGGGAAGGACCTCCTCCTCAAGGAGATCTGGGGTTCATAAGGAACCCAGTGTTCAGGAGATTGTGCCTGTGGGGTGGCATGGTGCAAGGGGCAGTACTTTGGTGATGGTGCATACATTTTTCTTGAAACAAAGATTTTCCTTGCATAAGCAGTGCTGTGCTTGCCTTGTTGCTTCATGGGGCCCATGTTCCAGCAGGTGGCTGTGCTCTGTCATTTGGTAATTGTCTAAATGCAGTGGTGTTGATTTGGTGATCATTTTTCTTCTGTTCTCTTGATTCATGCTTGTGAACCTTTCTACTGTCGGGGGGTTTTTTTGGTTTTGGTTTAGTCTTTTTTTTGTTAATGATATTATCCTTTTGTTCTCAGTCTATTTTAAGGCTTAAATTGTTCCACGTGCCATGACAGGAGTTTCACAGAGCATTGCAGAGGCCGCTGTTTTCTTGAATCCCTTAGTCCAGATACGGAGCAGGGTGTCTCACCTCCCTCTGCAGTCCTCCTGGCCCCAGCACACCTGGAGTGAAGGTCTCCTCCCTGGTGGGGCAGGTGAGCAGAGTCTCTCAAGGCAAGGGTCCCCCGTGCAGTTCACAGAGGGTCACAGAGATCGCGCAGAGGATCTTGGAATAAATGGGAATTACGGGCTAAGCAAGTTTGTAAGAATTAGAAAACCCTAATGAATATCCAAATAGCTTTCTAATACGGCGTTCCCATAGAAACAGTTTGTACAGCACCTCATCATCAGAACTGTGCCAATACTCTCTCCTACTTCACCCAGTTGTAGAGCTGTTTTAGGCAGCTGAGAGCCCTTGGCTTGAAGTATTGTGGGGGTTTTCCAAGCAAGTTAGCAAAGAGAACACCCAGCTGGCCTGAAGTCAGCATCCAGCACAGGGGAATNACAGGGGAATCACCGGGTGCTTTTGCTTAGGGGAATGTGGGTGCCCTGCAGTGAGAGCAGGGATCCCCCTGGGTGTTGCTGGTCCACCCTCAGCTGTACCAGCTCGCCATCTGGGCTTGGTGATGGCTCCTTTGGTCCACGGGACCGCTGTCTGCAAGGAACACAGCTCCTTCCTCACGCTGAGCTCAGAGCCTGTGGCTTGGAGAATTAATGGCTGTGGTCATTATCACTACGTGCCAATGAGGTTGGGCATTTTCTCTGTGCAAATGGACACGTGGAGAGATGCCTTGTTTTATTTTACAGACAGTGCTAAACCATGGTTTTCCCACATTCACCCTTTCTTCCCGGCCTCCACTCAGGCTCGGGGTGAGTGATGGATGAAGGAAGCAGCGTGCAACTCCGTGACAAAGTGGGGTATAAGCATTCTGTGAAACGTGCTCCAAGTGCAATATTCAGCCTCCCAAAATAAACTGCAAAGCAAGCCCATTCAGGGGCAGGCAGCGGGAGCAAACATCTGAGGAAAATAGGAAAATACAAAAGCTGCCTGGGGAGTCCCCAGGGCTGCACTCTGTGGAGGGGCTCAGGCACCACAGGAGCAGTGCCGAGCACCCAGGGGGTCTTTTTCTTAACGAAAAAGCACAGCAACCCCCCCTTGTGCTACAGGGGCTTAATTAACAACAGCATGTGGTTCTTGTGCTTCTTGGTGATAACTGAGTGCCAGATGATGGGATGTAGCAGAGCTTTCCTCATGTAAGTACTAGTTCTGTGCAGTGAAAATGAGACTGGCATTAAAAACAGTCCTCCCGATTGATACTGCAAGTTGAGTGCTCTGGGTTCTTATGTATGAAATTAAACATTGTGCGTCTGATGTAAATGCTTGCAAGACAGGTAATTAATAACATTAGAAACTAATTAATTGGAAGTCCCGTGTATCTGATGATGTCTACGTGAGCAGACTTGATTTGCAAATCACTCTGGATGTTGTGGAGAGCACTGGGACTTCGTTCTCTCACAGGCTCCTGTTCCTCAACTGTGGCGGGAACAGGCCTAGGCAAGGGCTTGGTGCCGTTCTGGGCTTGTTGCAACCTTTGTGTTCCTCACCTGGAAACAGGAGTGAGCAAATTAGCAAAGAAGTTCATGCTTCTCTGTTTTTCAGTCCCAGTGACAAGGATCCCATGGGAACTGATTGCTGACTCCTGAGGAGGAGAATTGGCAAGGCTGGGAGTGGGTCTGCGTTAATGAGAAGGTTCCTGCCTTGGCCTGCGCTCCCCTGTGCCCGGGTCACACTGGGTGACATCTGCCAGGGCTGCAGTGAGGCAGAGCTGTGCTTCCAGTCTAATTAGCACTGAAACCTCCTCCAGCACAGGGATTCTTAGGCTTCTCCCACATTCCTCTATCCAGCAGTACCTGCACAAAGGTGGACACAGGTGTTCAGTGGCAGAGGGCTCACTGACCCCTTGTCCTAACAGCACCCTGTGGTCCCCATAATCCATTCCTGGAGAGCTGCTGCCTTGTTTCTTCATTTGGTTCAGCATTGGTCAAGTCAGAATGGATTTTTGGAGGAAGAAAATAATGAAAATTAGCAGAGCTGTGGTCTTGCTGTCCTCTGTTTCAGGCCCCTTCCTAGTTGGCAGCATCATCTTCAGCCTTGGATGTGGGGTTTTAGAGATGCTGTGGAGTGTGGTAGGGATGTGCAGGGGAGAGGGCAGTGTGCCCAGTCTGTAGGATTTGGCCACCTTCCTGCAGAGGGATGGGTGAGTTGTCCCCCACCATCCCTGGCTGCAAGTTCTGTGTATGGAGCAAAGACTCTTCAAGTGTAAGTGCTGCTTTTACTGTAAACCCCCTCAATCTGAGCTCTTGGAAACCCTGATGGAAAAGGGCCAGAGACCTCAAACCAGCGAGGCCATGGGGAAAAGTTAAAAGGGGAAAAATGTAAGAGTGAGCTGTGTGTCTGCTTTTGCCTGATTTGGGATGTTCTCCCAGCCATGTGGGATACCGCAAGCTGCTCCCTGCGCCAGGGGCACTACCTGTGCAAAGTGGCAGCTTGAAAGTGCCAAGGGGGAGTGAGACTCTGGTGCTTTTTGTTGCCCTTCTGACAGGTAATAAACAGGGCTCCTTTCTCATTATTACTAAATCAAAACTCTATTGATTCCTTCTGTGAAAATCCAGCGTAACATAAAATGTTTTACTTATGCCTTTAACCCGAGCTCGCTGCAAAAATGCTGTTTTTGTAAATAAATGAAATGAAATTCATTGCCAAGCCAGAGGCTCTAAAGACAGTCCAGCTCTCCCTGGCGTCTTCTGATTTGAGGCAGGGTCATGCTGGCTGGTCCCAGCAGAGTTTTGGGGCTGCCCATGAGCTGCCTTGGGCACTGCTGGCATGGGAACAGGATCCAGTTCTGTGTGTGGAGTCAGGACCGAAAACGCTGTCGTGTCCTTGTCTGTCCCCTGTCACTGCACTTCCTCCAGGGCCTCAGAAGCTACCAAAGTGCTAAAACACCTTTCCCTTCCAAAGAGTATTCCCTGTCTGCTACAGAAGAAGACAGCAAAATGCAAAAGGTTTTAAGAGTAAAATGCTACTCAGCAGCACATCTCTGCCCTCTTTGCAGCTGCGTTCTGCACAGGACATGCCAAAAGAAGGAGAGCAAGTCACTAATGCTGTGTGCTGCTGCTCTGTTCATGGGCTTTCAGGGGAAATGACCCCACCATGGGTTGGGTGAGCAGGAACGTCCAGAGCTGTTGGGCCTAGTTCAGACCCTGCAGCTGACCCGATGCCAGGGAGGTTGTGCAGGGCACTGGAGGTGAAGGCAGCGTGGCACTGCTTGTCAGCACAGCATTAATTGTGGTTGTTTGATGTGGTGATTAGTGTTGTTTGTTCAGATGTCTAATGTAGCAATTAGCTCCATCAGGGTGTTCAGTGATAGGTTTACCAGTACTTTCTTTCTGCCAGGGAGTACTCAGAGTACTTCCTCCTACCAAGGAGTACTCAGCTCCTCCAGCCTCCCAGTGCTCCCAAGTACTGCAGTGCTCCTGCACCTCATCTCACAGACAGTGCAAGGTGAGGTGATGTGCTGGCACAGGGATGCTGCGGGGCTGCCATGCAGTCAGAACCCAAATTGTCACTGGTGCAGTCTCCAGCTCAGCTCCTGGAGTATGTGGTGTTCTCCTGGCAGGGACCTGCATGGCTTGACCTGAATTGCTCCATTTAATGCTTTGGTTGAACCTCTCTTAGCAGGGATGAATTTTGAACCAGAGAAGCAGCCCATGGCTAAACCCACTGTGATGTGCCAGATGTCCTTAGCTGCCGCAAAACCATCACTGATACGTTATCTGGGATCATGTCCCTTGATTAAGACCCTGGGATAGCAGACAGAATACATCCCCTGGTGCTGGAAGAGAAAGCTATTGATTTTTCTTCCACTGGGTGAGATTGGTTTCTGGGTTTTGATGGATGACAGGTTGAAGTGTAACATAATCCCCAAGCTGTGGGGGTTTGGTGCTCTCCAGGGCCAATGCCATCTTATTCCCAAAGCTATTAGGACTGTCAGGCTGCTGGTGTTGCACCAGAGTGCTGCCCTACTCTGGCAAGGGGAGAGGGAGGCATCCAACAGCAGCTTTGCAATGGATTTTTTAATTAGCAGAACACTTAAATGTGAGCATCAGATTAAAAGGCTGGGGTCAAGAAGTACTGTGGTTCTCAGGGGAGGGGAAAATATACTAGGTCTAAGCAAATGGGCTGTAGAGTGTCAGCAGCTTTCTCTGGGGGTTTGTTTGCCCCTCCAGCAAAGGCCTGGCAGGGAATTCTGTCCTGTCCCACTTCCCTGCTCAGGTTGGCTCCAGGAGTCCTCTCATGGCGTTCTCCACTCTTCATCCTCCAGGTCCCAGAAATTGATGAGGAGCATTAGGGACATGGTACTCTCTCTAAGTTGGAGGCAGCTACACAATCAATTTGGGGAGAAATTAGTTATTTCTGGTACTTCAGGAGTTCTGGGCTATAGCCCAGTGCTGAGCAGTCTCTGGACTGTACTCCACTCTCCACGTGAGCTGAGGACTGGGAGCACTGGGGGGCCCAGGGGAGAGGCTGTGGGTAGGTGAGTCCCTGCAGAAGTATTTTTGATCTGGCTCCTATCACATGGCTGATGAACATACTCACTTTGGGAGTGAAAGCGAAAAGAACCAAAGAATTGCTTCCAAGCCAGGTGAACTCCTCTAGTGAGAAAAATCTCCCCCAGTTTCTTCATCATTTGAAAAACAGTTCCTTTAGACAAAGTTGCTTCTCAGACTTCCTGATTCTTATCAGGAAAGCAAGCTGACTTTTTCCGTTTTAAAAGTAAAACTGGAAGAAGAAAAATAGCTGCTGGCAGCAAGTATGTGTCATGGGAAAGCAAAACACAGAGGGGCAAGAGATGAAGCAGCAGCAGCAGTGTGCCAGGCGTCCTGACACTTCCAGCAGCCTCTGCCTCGATGGGAGGGATTCTGGACCACCAGCATCTGACCTGGGGAAAGGGTTGCTACATCCTCACCTCCAAAAAAACTGTTCTTTGAGAAGGGCAAAGCAGTTGACAAATCCATCAGGGAAGACACCAGTGCTGAGAAATGCTGTCTGTTGACTGGGAGTTTACAGAGCAACTATATGTTGGTTGCTGCTTCGTGCCCAGAGGCTGGGAGCTTCAAAGTGAATTATACAAGTATTGCACGTCCATGCCGGGAGGGTGGCTGCTGGAAAGAGCCTTCTTCCACTCCCTCCCTGGCAGCCCTTCAGGCAAGAGCAGAGCTGGCTGTAGAAGAAGCACTAATTCAGCCCTGGGGCAGCAGTGCTGTGGCCAGTAACAACAGCTTGGCTGGACATGGTTGAGTGGCAATGCTGAAGCGTAAGAGAACAGGGGAAAACATTGCACTGAAGTTGCATTCTCACTGTGGTGTCAGGCTGTCTCCCTGGGGGGGTTCCCTGGCCTTCCCTCCCATTCCCGCACGTGTACCCACACGTGTTCCCATCCACCAGTGTTGTGTCCTTTCTGTTATTCCAGGGTTTGTCTTCTCCCTGGACACCCCTGCTTGTCCTGGGCTGAGGATGGAGCAGGGCTACTGGCAGTGGTCAGGACTCTGCTGCAGCAGTGATGGAGGCCAGCCCCAGGGCACCAGGGGCAGGGAGCAGTGCCGGGGGTGGCTGCATCCAGCTCAGCACAGAGCTCCTGTGGCAGAGCCCCCTACTTGGGGTCCACAGCCCCCTCTGCTGACGAGCTCTCCACAGGCTTTTTACTCCCATGGGAATGCAAAACCTGGCAAGGCCTGACTTAGTGCACCAAGGTCTGTCTTTGCCTTTCCTTTGGCTATTGAAGGTTTCCCCTTTTTTCCCAGCGCTGCTTTTGCTGGAGGAGCCTGCTGTATAAAACCTCCAGTGATTCCTCCAGTGGTGGGAAAAGTCTGCAGAGGGCATCTGGAGCAGAGGGTTGGGGCAGTCCTTTGCCCTGGGCTGTTCCTGGGATGGTTATGGCACCAAGGGGTAGTCTTGTCCTGCAGAACCAGGAGCAACAGGCATCTGAGGGAGGAGCACTGCAGTGAAACTGCATGCACTGCGATTCCCTGTGCACCATGATAAGCTGTCTTGATTTCTTTGTGAATTATTTAAAATGCAGGAATTGCAAACAGAAGTCTGGCTGATTTTGTTGTGTGCACAGGCTAGATTAGAGCAGGAAGCTTCATTACAATAAGCTTAGAAGTCTTCAAAGACCTGGATGTATTTTCCCTTTCATTGATAAGCAATATTGATTTCAGCAGCCGTTCCCTGCTGTGCTTGGCCACAGGAGTGTGGTACTCCTGCAGACCCAGAATTGTGCATTAGCACAAAATTGTGCACTTAGTATTGAGCAAACTAGGGGTTTTTTTCCTGCAGGCTGTCAATTCACTTGTGGGAGAGAGGGTTCAGAAGATGTTTAAAGGGGAGATGTGTATTTTTCTGTGCCAGGTAAGACCATCAGAGCTGCTGCAACATGTTGCTGCCCCCCATGCTGGCTGCCAGAGTGCTGCTCATCTCAGTGCAGAGCAAAGCAGGTTATCTCAAACCTACCCTATTCCTGTAGAGATCTCTTCCCATGGAAAGGGAGTGTTTTCCTGCTGTCTCTGTGCTGAAAATGATGGTCTAGGTAACATGCTGCTTCCAGTGAAATCTTTCTTCTTTTTAAAGCATAACATTTTATCACATACTGTGGTGGTGCAGAAAAAAAACGTGTGGTTTTCTCCTCGTTACTGGCCAACTAAATGCAGGATTTTGCTGGTTTTGAAAAGGGATTGAACATCCTGCTACCAAGAAGAGCATCCTGCCCAGGCCAGGCATCCACATACCAGTGACAGAAAAGAATATGATAGTCTTTAAGGGTTTAGGAGAGATAGGGGAAGAAAATGCTTCTCTGGCTCGTGTGGACTCTTGGCATAATTAGGACAGGCAGCTGGCAGTGCTGAGCTCGTGGTGTGGAGTAAACCAGACCGATCAAAAGCCGTGGTTACAAACATTGTCATTATGCAGGTTCATGTGTGAATATTTATCCTGTTCCTCCTATATCGCATCAGTGGCGCTCACCCATATTTGGTGATGCAGCCAGACAGTGTGTAAGGCTGGGGTCTGTGTAGCTGGAGAAGACTGACAGATCCCATGGGTCACACACGGTGCTGCTGCTTTTTTTACATGCTTGTGCTCCTGATTTTTTTTCAGAAGCAAAATAATAAGACTAAGGGTTTAAAAAATTAGTGCTCAACTTCCTTTGCTGCAGAATGTGCTTCCCTTTGTTGTGATTCAGAAATTATCCAGAAAAATATTGCTAAAATAAGGTGTACTTGATAATGCCAGGTCATAAATACCTGCTCATGCACATCTGGGTGCTGAGTGTTGACTTGCAGTGTGGAGAGCTGCGGGAGGCGATCCCACTTGGACTCCTGTGAGTTAAGATTTACCCAGAGTTGGGATTGAAGGAGCATGTTGGAGCCTGATGATCAGCTGTTAATGGGCTCGGCCAAGTTGAAATTCAGCCTTCTATTTGAGCTCTTGGACTAATCTCAAATAGATTTGAGTTCTGTGAGGAGTTAAGCTCAAATTGGATCACGATTTGCATGACTAATAATGTGTGTATGATGCTCCATGTAGCAGCAACCATGACCTGAGCTCACACGCAGCAGCTTCTCCCTGTGAAATATGTTTGACTGAAACATTAAAATCACGGGAATGAGGGAGCAGCAACTTCTTTTGTATCTTGAACTTTTCAGATGCACTTGGATCACACTGAATTTTTGGTTGGTTTTTTCATTATTCATTTCCAGAGTGACAAAGCCCCAAATGTTTTATAGCTGGAAATCCAGATGCAAAAAAGCTGAAACTGTAAGAATATGCAATACTGTGAGTTGTGTCATAAAGCCACATGAATATCAATGCTGAATCCTGGAGGCTTGATTTTCTTCGCTTTTACTCACGTAAACCCAAATTAACCCTGTTCAGCTGCTTCAGGCTGACACGAGATGGGCCCTGAATTAGTCTGTTTCAGTCCTGAGTGGGCTCTCATGTTTGCAGAGGGTTTGAAAAGGCCACGCTCTTGGATGCTTCTATCTGCATCCAAGTTCCTTTGGCATCGATCTTGCCCTTCTGCCACTCGGAGATTCAGGCTTGGAGCTTCATCGTTGGTTTTGGTTAATTAAAAATTGGCCTCACTTGTTCATGATCACACCGTGGTGGCTAAATATTTCATATTATCCCTGGATTTTTTCAATGTTTTTGGCTTACCCTTGTAACTTAGTTATGTTTGCTGCACCTGGAGGGGATTCGAGCCCTTTTCCTTCTCTCCTTTCAGCTGGTTTGCTCTTTGCAGTCAAGTTGTGAACAGTTCTGTTTATTTTTCTGCTAGTAAGTCTCAGTGAGAGGTGATGATTAAATAGAATTATGATGATGATGGAAATGTTGTCAGCTAACAGCGAACACTGATGGCCAAGTTCTGTAGCAGGCATTTTGTACCTGGAATGTACTAAATCAAAGGAAATAATTAAGAGCAGTTAATTTAAAGGTGAGCTGGGTGAAGCCAAGAAATACTGGAGTCCTTGCAGCCTTTTGGTGCTGTTCAGATTGCCTGGAAAGAGAGAGGTTTTGGGAATGGAGGTGCATCCTCTGCAGGTACAGGTCAGGTCGCAGGGAGCTGAGGGACAATAACCAATTGCAGCTTCACCCTTGGAGAGCTTTGTCTCCTGTTTCTGGCTGGTGTGTTTTGAGGCCAATGCTTCAAAGTCCACTTTATCTTTTATTCACAAATGCTGATGTGTTTAAATGAATGGTGCAGTGCAGTTGCTATAAATAAGTGAGTGTCAATACGAGGCTTTAGCAGATGAAAGGCTCATTGATGGGAGCCAGCCCTGATAATGGCTCTGCAGGTTCCCTCAGAAGTCTGCAGGACAAGGCAGAGGAATCAGGCTTGCGATCTGTTCCAGAAACTTTCTGATCTTGGTGGTGGTGCTTGCTCTGGGCAGGATGGGAAATAGCGAAATAATGGAGAAACCATTTATTGTTATTCTTGTGGAAAGATGTAGGAGGACTAGCAGAGGTGGCTATGATAAACTGATATTTTATGGGAACATTTTTCTGTCTTAGCCTCTCTCCTGCGGCTGCAGGAGCCTGTAGCTGTCGATCCAAATCAGTTCTTTCAGCTATCTGCTTGGCATCCCGTGCCTGCAATCCTTTCTCTGGTTTTATTTGTAAAAGTAAAATATCAGCAAGGTATTCCAACCCCACGCCCGCAGCTCTCACCCGTGGCTCTTGGGGGTGTATGTATGACACACCTCGTGCCAGAAGATAAATGTTCTAATAGCAGATGCTGCATGTCAAGATCTCTGGACATGGCAGGGAAGTTCTGGGCTTAATAAAATCCATACAGCCTTCTTTCTTAATGTAACCCCACTGAAACTGAGGAGGTTTGGTATGAGAGCATATGAATTGAGGTGGCATTGCCTGGTCCTGTGCTTTGGGACAGGCAGATTTGGGCGAGGAAGGGACCAACATGTAGCCTGGTTGCACAATATGCTATGGACAAAGCCAGGGGCCAGCTTCCAGCCAGACATCCTTCCAGCAGCATATCTTACTGTTTATTTTGTCCAGTTTATTTGCTGAGAGCTCAAAGGAATTGCACTAACTTGCTCAGGAAGAGACTTTCTCCTTTGGAGACAATCTTCCAGGCTTCTCTTGGGTTTCAGCTGGCTCCAGGCTGGCTCTGTGTGGCTGGGAATGCGGTGCTCATGGTCTGTCCCCATGCCTCCAGAGGCACCAAAGGCTGCTGTCACAGATACAGGAACAAATAGCTTGTTCAAGGCATTGGCTGCAATTTGAAGGCTGTTTCCTGCAAGGACAGTGAATTTCCTTCTATGTGCAGCATCAGTTGACAAGGATGTGTTTTATTTTCATGTCTGTCACCAGGCCAGACAGGCTTGGTGGTGGTGGCATTTGGGTGTTCCAGCTGAGATGCACGCATTCTCATCCTCTGGCATTTCCAGGGGTATCCTCCTCTGTCAAAATGCTGTTTGCATAGAGATGAATTTTCTTAACGAGGAAACTGATCCCTTCCCCAGGCCAGGTTCTGTTCCTGGCTACTCTACAGCGATTTGGCTTCAAATTATGGAGAGGTTGGCTCATTTTGGGGGGTTCGTGACTTGGCTGTCCGGCACAGTCCATGGGTGAGTATAGCGAGCCACTGGCCACTGCTCATTTGGGATAGCCCTAGAGTGATGCAGGGAGCAAGAAGCTTGCCTGTTTTGCTCCTGTTTCTGCCTGTTTTTCCCTGCAGTGACTGTTCCTGTTCCCAGTTTTTACTGGCCACCATTGCACACTGTCCTTTGCTATTGCTTATGCTTATTTTTCACCTGGATTTTATTTTTAATGTCACCGGGGTTATGATGATGGCTGCTTTTTTCCCCCTGCAGTAGTAATTGGTACTTCAGGAGAACTGAAATAGGCAGCTCTGCCTTCCTGCTGCATTGCTTAATGCATTTTAATTTAATTAATTACATTGTCCATTTTGGTTACGTCACAGGCCAGGCACAGGAAGTCAGGGCCTGGAGTGATGCGGGCTTACAAAGCCTTTTAATGCTTTATAAAAGCTTTTGTTAGAGGTGTGTGTTGTTGTTTTTGCTCAGTAGTGGCTCCATTAATGCTGTAGCTCTGCAGTGGGGCTGAGGTGGGTGTTCCCATTCTGGACGTTTGGATTTGTGATACTTAATGTCCTTTTTCCAGCCTCTTGAATGGAAAATGATCCTGCAGCAGAGTTCTGCTCTCCTTTCACAAGAGGAAACTTGAGCTTCCATCTCCAGTGCTGCTTTGCTGGATGCTGGGATCACGGGGGTCTTACACTTCACCCCCTACACCCCATCTCCAAAAAATGCTCAAAGGGCAAGCCCCAGAGGTCTGGAAACCTGAACTGTGGTTAACATTCCAGAAAGGTACCTGTTCAGCCTCTTCATGAACTCATGGCTGGAAATAGTACTCATGGCTGGATTCCTTAAAATTGCTGCCCCGAGTGCAGAAGCAGACGGGCGAACACAAACCCTTACTTTTGCAGATTTGGTCTTCCATCATTTGGCAAGAGAGGAGCTGGCTGCAATGTGAAATGTTGCAGCAAGCAGTGTTGTGAGAGTTCATCCATCAAAATACTTGTCCCATTAATAGCTACAGCCATTTTTCTTTCTGATGAATCCACAAAGGAGAGCGTGGCCAGTTGTCCTGGGATCAGTTAGGAGTCATCTCCCTCCCAACTGGGAGGGCAGTGTTGAGGTAGGACAAGGGATGCTCTCTAGGTTAAACTCTGCTAAGCTGAGATCAAAATCAGATGTAAGACTTGCTGGCTTACAGGCACTGCAAAGATATTCTGAAAGAGTCAGTGAAAGCAAAGACCAAGGGAAAAACGGCTGCAGTTCTTCAAGTGATGACTTGTAGGGGTGTGGTGTGATAGCAGCAGTGGTGGGTGTTTCCTAGGGAGGGCTGGTAGATACAAGGCTGGAAAAACCTGACTGGCAAATTGACCTGCTTCCAGCGCAGGGATGGGCAAGACCTTGCTTTTGCAGGAGCTGTTCTTGTTCAGGCCAGGGAGAGCTCCTGGGCTTCCTGTACACCTGGGGATGGGGAGGGACAGAGCACCCCAGCCTGCTGAAGAACAATTCAGTGCAGAGTACGGCACATGGCTCGCTTGGTTTATTAAAGCTTTGAGATAAAGGATCAAACTCCAATTTAACTTTAAAATGGGATTCTCAAGAACTGTTGGGGTTGGACTTATCAAGTGATGCTGCATAATTCATTGCTGATTTTTATCACATCATTTAAACATAAAAAAAGCTATCAGAGGGTCAGCCCAGGAAAGTTAGCTGCTGACAGCAACCTTCTCCTTCACTTGCCCTCTCTCACACCAGCCATGCTTGCCGGCTGCATCCAGCAGGAAAGGCAGAGCCACAGGAGGGGAGAGGAGTGCAGGGTGGCTTTTGTGGTGTAGCTTGAGCAGAGAGGTGAAGGGAGGCTTGAAAATGATGGTGTGCTCAATCTCAGCCTTACATCCTGCAGAGCAGAGGGTTGGGGTGCTGTGGTGTTGTCCAGAGAGGTATAAAATACAGCCAGCATTAGCACATTATGGCAAAAACACAGCCCTTGGTGCTGGCCGCCTGCTGCTTCCCGTGGGGGCTGTAACTGATGGAGCCTTCCTGCAAGGAAACTTCATAAAACATACATTTTATTGCTTTGCTTTCAGGGCCTTGATACTTCGGGAGTTAGCACTTCTCCTCAGATCCAGTGACGCTCAGACTGTGTTTTTCTCACAGTGAAATGGCTTTCGGAGGGGATCAATAATTCTTCAATACAGATTTTTGAAGCGTTACCAACGCGGTTCACAATAATGGTTTCTCCGTTTTTCTTAAACTTTGCTTATGCTTGGGAGATCCACACAGAAAGTTGGTTTGTGTGTCTTGGAGCATCCCATAAACTAAGCTGGTGTGTAGCTGCGTGTTGTGCTGATGCTGTTGGTTGGTTTTGGAGGTGAGGACTGCAAGGGGACTGCAACAGAGGAAAATATTTGTATTTGATTGCAGTATTAAGTTTTTGTTCCTGACTCATTTAATAGAAGTTAATTTAGATTCACTATAATTTAACTTCAAAAAATAAATTAGCTGTACTTGTGGTGTTAAAAATAGCATTTCTAATTGCAATAGCATCTGGCAGAAATCCGGGTTTTATAAGTAAAGTCAGACTTACTCCTATGCCATAGCTGAGGTTGAGTCATGGAGGTGACAGGTTTTTAGCTGAGATGAAAGTAATACATTTTTATCTGTGCCACGTCCTCCCAGCGAGCGCTGAGGCCCGAGGTAACGTGCCGTGGGTGATACACAGAGAGCATTCAGAGCTCTGGGAAAAGGCTTGGGACTTGTATGTAAAAATGACTCTTAATATTGCAAACAACCACGTGTACCACAGCGCTGGGTGGTTTAATGACCAGGCTTTTTTCACTTGGATTTTAATGCTCTGTGAGGCCTCTGCATGTTTCTCCTCCTCGATGAGCCCTGGCTCATGACAGGAAGCCTCAGTGAGCCTGGCTGTGCTTTGCATGGATGTTTTTTGTTTTCTCTGCAGTCTTTCTTAGAAAAAGAAAAAATCCTACTTTTCACAGTCCTCAGGGGCATTTTCCTCCGTGCTATTCCTAGGAATTGACCAGGAGAGCACCCAAAGCTGCCCTTTTTCCCCATTGCAATAGCATCCCTGTGCTGGGTGCTGCGCTCTGTCCTTTCTCAGTTGGGGGTGCTGGGACCCTGACCAGCAGCAGCAAGGTTTAAAATCATAGAATCATGGGATGGTTTGGGTTGGAAGGGACCTTAAAGACTATCTCGTTCCAACCATCTGCCATGGGAAGGGATACCTTCCTCTAGACCAGGTTTCTCAGAGCCCCATCCAACCTGGAACACTTCCTGGCATGGGGCAGCCACAGCTACTCTGGGCAACCTGCGCCAGGGCCTCATCACCCTCACAAGGAAGAGTTTCTAACTTCTTCCTGATATGTTATCTTCCATGGAGTCTGATGCTCTAGACCCTGACTCCTGGGTTTCCTTGTGCTCCCTGGGCTGCTCCAGCTGCTGAGCCTCTCCAGCTGTGACCACATGGAGAAAAGCAGTGATGCTGCTCCAGAGGGAGCCTCCCGGCCCTGTGCTTTTTGCTGCTCTCTCTCCACCAGACCCACAGCACAGGCCAGGGACCCACTCCTCAGCCCTCGGGTTGCTCTTCCTGCTCTCGTTTGAGCCCCTGTAAATCCACAGAGTAGTTCCTGGGAAGGAAATCTCCACCGGTATTTATGAAACTTTGTTTTCATAAACTGCTGGTTGTTCAATAGGGCATAAAACAGCCAGTATGAGACAGTTATTTGCTCTACAAAATCATTCTGCTCCCTAGCTCCAATTTTACACGGCGCTTGCTGCATTTCATTTAGTTCTCTAAGAAATGTGACACAGTAGATTAACTATTGATAGCAAAATACGGAGTTTCCTGTATGACTGTCACTTACCTTCCTCCACGATTTTAACCCCAGAAGATCACATAGTGCCAAATCCTGTTGCTCCTACGATGAAATAGGTGCTGAAATGCCTCAGTGGAGAGAAATTTTAGCAGGATGGTTTAGACATTTCTGCTGTTTCCTGTCTCCTCTAAGTTAGCATCAAACTACTGATGTCTGAAATGACTGTGAGGTATTTTGTTCAGCCTAGGTAGTAGCATCTCCCTTGGTGACTAGTCAGCATCCAGTACCTTCAGCACAGAAAAATATTGCCATTGTCAACATAAATTACCATGTATTAAGTAAATAATGCATAATTAATGTCATGGCAAATAATTTATTGTGCAGCTGATGGGGAAATACTAGCTTTTAAAAAAAAGTGAAAGTAAATAGAGAGAGGAACCCTCTCAGAAGACTTTTTAATTATTTTTTTTTTAAGATCTTATTCTTTTCCCGTCTGTTTGGGACACCCAACCGCAGTGCTGCAGGTGTGCCCAGCCACTGCACGGGGGGACCTCGGTGGGCAGCAGCCCCTGGTGGCATTTGCAGCTTGGCCATGAGCCTGGTGAGAGGAGAGGAGAGGCCAACTGCCTTCAGTAGTTACTTTAGCATAGAAAATGATCGGTGAGAAGAAAATCACTTGACCAAATCTCTGTTTTTGCAAAGGGTAACTGTCTCCTCTTGGCCCCCAACATCAGCCTTTCCCCCCATTCATGCCCAGTGCCAAGGATGATGCAAAGTAGGTGTGGGAGCTGCTGGCAGCCCAGGCTCGCTGGACAGTGTGGGGGCACTTTGTCCCACTGGCCACTGTGCTGTCCCACCATCCACATCATGGTGCCGTGGGGACCACCTCCATAAAAAAGGTACCCAAAGTGAGTGCCAGAGCAGGATGCAGACCTTCTTGAGCTTTTTTTGCAAATTGCCACAAAGATGGCCGAGGGGCTGTGGTTAGATACCTTCCTGCAGAGAAAATCACTTCTATTAAAGAACTCTTTAATCTAGTGGAGGATCCATAGCAAAAGCCAGAGGCCAGAAGCTGAATAACCTGGACCTGATTATTTTGCATGGTTGTGCTTTAACTGTCAGTACAAAAAGTGCAGCAAAAGAGAGGAAAGAAGAAATATTGATGCAGCCTCAGAGCTGCCAGGGTGCTCCCGATTTTTCCGCAGGGTTTCCTCTTTGTGCTTTGAAATAGATAAAACTCAAATTTTATGTGGTAGGTCCTGGGGCGAGTGGTGTTTGCAGAGCCCCTGATACAGCAGATGCTTGCACAGGTGGAGACTAAACAAGGGCAAGGAAGGATGGGAAGTGGGCACCAGGAGTAAGAGTCATGAATTGTGTATTCTGTGAAGGGCAGGAACAGCTCCCTGGCCACGGTGCTGCTGTGTGTGGGAAGCTGCAGGTAACAACAGGAGCATTCCAGTCATGTGGTGACAGTGGGGTCAAGTGCAAGGTGGGGTTTGCTGAGATTCTAAATTGTTTGTGCAGAGTTGGTGTCAAAGGGGAGGCTGATCCCAAGGGACAGTGGCTGGAAATGAATCTGCCTGCTTGCACAGCCCCTCTGCCTCCCTAGGTGAATATCGTTTTGCAACTTTTAATAACAGTCCTGTGGAAGTCTCAGAATTGTGAAAGTGTGATTTCACCCCAGTGCCCTCCCTCCCAATTCTAGTGAGAGCTGCTTAACCCCAGTGGAGGAAGCATCTGAGAACAAACAAGCTACCATTAAGTCTCAGTGGAGCACTTGACTTGTAAAACATTTGTTACCAGCAGTGATGCAAAGTAAATCAAGAAATGGGCCAGTCTTCCTGTGCCAGCTGACTTTTGCAGTGGTACTGAAATAAAAGGGGTAGCAGCTCTGTATTTGTAAGCTGAGCAAAATCGCTCACAATTACTGCAACACAATGATTTTGGTGTCTTTCCAGTGCCTTTTTAGGGGATCGAACAATGTTTTTCAGAAAAGAATGCATTCACAGTGGATAAGCAAAACCTGGGATTAGTAACTCATTGTTGCTCATGGAAGAAGCTTTATTATGCCTTTTGGCATGGTAACAGCCTACTCCATGTAAGGCTGCTTCTGTACATGACTTGACCCCATGCTGGAAAAGAGATGCTCCCTACAGAGCAGGAAAGTTTCCTCTGAAATTTTGAGGCAAACTGTGTCTTGGCAGCCCTCCTTTTCCATGCACATCTCTTTGGTGGTGGGTGCTTGTGTGCAGGAGTCATTGCAACTGAGTCGGGTCTATGAGGAGCAACCTTAAATAAATTTTATAAATAAATAAACAGTGGACAAGGCCTGCAGAGAAGAACATCTTCAAAAAATGAGGGTTTTGACCAAGGTTGGTTTAGCCTACTAAGAGCTCAGCTGGGAACTGTAAGGTGAGGAGACCCCAGGTCCCTGCTGTGAATTGTCCTCATCAGCTCATTTCTCACAAGTGTCCAGCTGCCTGTTTCAGTCCACTGTAGCTGAGCAAACATTGGTGGTGCAGAGAGGTTGTGAGATGCCAGTGTTTATTTTAGGTACATTCTTACACCTAGTCTGATGGTCTTCCTCTGTCTGTGGCTCACCATCAGTGTTCAGTTAGACGACCCCAGGAAGTATAATCCCAAATCTTTGAGCAATGACCCCAGGAACTGTGCATCCTTAACTTGCTGTCTGTGGCTTGTGTTGACACAAGCCAGTCTGGAAGCATTTGAGGTCACACTAGTGACTCGGGCACCAGCTGGACTGGAAAATTTGGAACTATTAGGTTTTCAAGGCAGGAAGATCAAAAGGTTGATTTCTGGTTTATAGGGGCCCTCACTTAAAACCCTCACACCCACCCTTGGAGGGTCAGGTGTAATTTCAGGTCTGCTTGACCCTTTAGCTTGGAGAAAGGCAACCTTTATACATGATGCATGAGCACAGGTCTTTGAAACGTGGGAGAAATGGTTTCTTCATTGAACATACCAACGAATTACTCGCTCTGGCCTGGAATTTAAACTGACATTAAGCTCTGAGAACATCTATATTTAATTACGTCTAAGGGCCAGAAAACGATATATAACCTTAAAATGGTGTAATTAAAAGCGAAACCCTTCCTATGGAAGGAGTTTATCGTAATAAAACCGTGGCTTTTTGCTCTGTGGAGAAGCAAGGAGCTGTTAACTAAGGCAAATCATCTTTAGCACAGCGGGTTTCTTGGTTGTGTTCTGGGACTGGCTTTGGGTCTGGATGTAACCATCTGCAGCAGGTGGAGTGGAAGTGTAGCAGGATTATCCCATCCCCCTGGCATGGGGATTTTGCTCTCTGTAGCATCTCTCTCAGGAGCACCAGGGGCAGGTGGCTCTCCTGGGACCGCTCTCACCTCTTCACTTTCAGCTCCTTCAGTGCAGTGATACAGAACACTGACCCTGAATGCGTTTCACCAAATGTTTCATGTTCTTTCCATCCTGCTTTTATTAGTGCACATAATCTCAGGCTGGGATGGCCGGTGACTGAGGGAGGAGTAAAATGGCTTACCATTTCTTTGTCTTGTTTGAGGAGTTCCCACGGGATGGAGACTTCTAAAATAAATATATACTTGGGTAATTATTTTTAGCAGCCCTTGCCAAGTTATGTTGCTTTGCTTTTGGTTTTGCATTTCTTCTTTTTGCAGCCACATTTTGTCCCCCTCTGCCCCAAAACATTGCCATTCCAGGCAGGAGGTTGGACTCCATCTTGGCAGTTTGCCATCTGCTGTTGGAGGTGGCAGCATAAAAAATTATGGATGCAATCTAGTGGTAGCCCTTTGCAAAACTGACTGTAAAATGCTGAACTGTAAAACCCTTTCCTCCTTTCAGAAGCAAGGCCGGAGTTATTAAACGCAAAATATTGCACATTAAAACAGCATTAATCAGCTTGACTGGAAAAAAATATCTCTTAAGAATCTTGCAAACTCCAAACGGACAGTAAGGTTTGTAGCTTTGTCCTTGACTTGCTCTGTTATACTCTGTGCACAGTTTCTCCAGTTTCTCAAGATCTCTCTGCAAATGCAAGCTCTTGACTGAGAAAAACAGACAAATTGGAAACGATTCAGGCTATTAAAAATTAGCTTAGACTATAGTATTTAGTGAATAACTTTTTAAAATCCTTAATATTCAGATTTTCTTTTAATATTTTTTTCCTGCTTTGTGGCATGCAAAGTCTATGTTTCTGGAGAAACTGATTTTACAGAGGAAGGCGGGCTCTGTCCTGTGGCCAAAGCGAGTGACAGCGTGCGAGTCCAGAGCTGTTTCAGCTTGGGATTCATCCTAGGGAGACGTATAATTCCACAGAGGCTGCAGAGATGGCAGAATAACTGCTGTGTGTCAGAGGAGCCTGCCCCTAACCTGGGAATACCACACTGCTTGCAGGATTGAAGCGCCCTGCAGCTGCCTTTGGCTGGTGCTGTCACGGTGCTTGGCAGAGAATCGCACATCTGCGTTTCGGGGCTGTGGGTTCTGCACGGCGGCGTGGGCTGCCTGCGGATGCATCGGTGTCGGCCTGGAGTCAGAGCATGTGGGAACTTGGAAGGGGTCTCTGGCCATCTCTTTTCAGCCCTTTCCTCGTGGCAGAGCCAGCTTCACAGTCAAGTCGGGTGGCCTGCAGGAATTGCAAGGTGATTTCTGCTTTTGGCAGAAGAGTCCGCGTGTGGACACGGACATCCCGCACTTGGACAAGTCACTCATCACAGCACCTGTCGTCAGAAAGAAATTATTTAAACCCTTCTGCTTAGAAAGGTCCCTTGCAAAGGTAGGCAGGAAACACTTGAGGAAAGCCAACTGCAGAACGTAAGACTCTCTAATCTTTGCAGAGCTTCAGGCAGAAATGTGTTTTACAGGGAAGGTGCGCTCGGATGAGCGTGAAGTCTGCAATGCAAATCACGGTGGCACTGGAGGGTGTGCGAGGGATGGAAGTGGCCTGGCTTTGCTCAGCTAATTCGTGCTCTGGAGAGGGAGAGCTCTTCCTATAAATACAGGGAGCTGAGTGCTTTAAGGACCAGTATATCAGCTGGCGTGGCACGGTTAACATTCGCATAGGCAATAAACACCATTTGCTGAAGATTTGTTCAGCAGTTCTCATCATCAAATCCACTTACTTTAAAAAATGTGATTGGTGCCTTGGTGAATACATTGCTGGGGGAATGTGCCTTCATTCTCAAAGAAAGTGGAAGAAATATCAGAGTCGCTGGTGTTTATCATTGCAATCCAGCAGTAAAAACAACATTTGGGGGAAAACATGAGAAATGAGCATTAGCAAAATGCGTGTTTATGGTTTAACTATAAAGCTGCTATAAAGGAATAATTCAAAATGTAGTTTGCTAATGGCTTTCGAGTATAGTCTTTATCCTCCTTTTGATTGCAAATAGTCAGGTTTGAAACAAGGGGATAGCAGGGGTTTAGTCTACTTCATTACTGATTGGAAAGCACTTCAGCTTGCTTTACAGTACAATATCTTTTTTGTTGCAGGTTTTTTTTTCCCTCTCCTTGAATTCTGTGCAGCCGCTGTTTTATTGTTTTTCTTGTACAGTATCAGCTGCAGTGTGATCTGCTGACATGTCTCATTGGGCTCTTTGGAAAGAGAGCTGTGGTGGTACACGGGGTGCCTTGGGTGGGAGAGGAACTTTGCCTTTCCCATCGCCCTGCCCCTGTGCTTGCAGGGACCGTGAGGGTTGTTCGCTGTCATCGAGTACCTCCCCCTGACTTTCTAGTTCAAACTCATTAAAAACAAGAAGTAGTAAAAGAAGAAGAAGGTGCTGTTGAGTCTGGCATTGATTTTTTTATTTTCCCGTTGTTGGTATCTGCTTGCAGTGATGCTTGGGGAGATGCTAAACCAGTGAATTTCCATTACAAGCATATCTGTTTTGAGGAATTGAATGATTTGAATAAAAAAAAACCCAACCAAAAACCACTGTTAAGCTCATTCTGAGCTCTTGCTAATAGTCACTTTTTCTTGTTAGCTTATATGAGCAAACATGTTGGTTGAAGACTTATTGGGCCACGTGGTGCCTGGCAGACATTTGAGCAAAATTCTTATGCGTTTTAATTTGTTTTTTTCCCCAATGCTTCAAAATTTAGACAGTTTCTGTTACTTTACTTTTCAAGGTTGTAACAGCTAGGAGTGAAGCTCAATAACAGTTTGGAAAGGTTTTTTCCATTTTAGGCCTTGCAGACTTGAAGTGGCACAGGCATGGAAGTAATATTTATGTTGAAGGCACTGGATAAAGTGCTGTAACAACAACAGAGGCAAATGGGGATTTTATCTTTTACATTTTTGGGTCTGCTGCCATCCCACCTGGGGACACTGGGGTGGTGGTCAGTAGATGCTCTGTCAGATTCCCCACTGAAGATCTTCAAAGACCTTTCACCTTTTTTAAGACCGCTGAGTAATTTTATGCAAACATATTAACCTTAGTCCTCAGTGTTTAAATTAAAACTTCAGGCATTAGGGAAGCTGAAATACTACTAGGTTAAGACTTAAGACCTTCTGATTTTTTTTCCTGATTTGATCCCACAAATCTCTCATGAGGTTGAAGTTCTTTAGACGCTCACAAAGTCCCATTGATTTCGCAAAGCTAAGCATGCGCTTAAGTGCTTTGCAGGATCACAGTCAAACTTGGGTTTTCTTTATTTGCTTACACCAGGCCTGTGGGGATCACGTTTTCAAGCTTTTCCCAGTAATCAGGGAGTAGAAACTATTTACATGTTTTAACAGCAGTTCAGATTCTGACTGCACATGATTGCAGGAGCTCAGGTTGTCTGGTGCATAATGAAATGTGAAGAGCTAGAAATGCTGTAAGGAACTATCTGTTTATCCTGATTTCTTACTTTACCTTTGAGATATCAGTTCAGATATTTTCCTTAGCTTTTAAAGGAGGAGAAAAAACCCCCAAAAACAAACACAACAAGAAATACAAATTCCAGGCAGAATTTCTGTGTAGCAACCCCCAGTGTGTTCTTTCCTAAGGATGCACTGCAAAGGTAGATTCCTCTTACTCCTCAGATGAGAATTGCTCCTTCTCCAAGAGCCAGGTCAGTTTTAAGTAACTGCCCTGTGAGTTTCCATCTAGCTGCTGGCAGGAATGTGAGCCACAAAGGAGCAGTGAAAGCCACCTAAAATTTGCAGTCTCCAGGAGTAGATGGCAAGCAGTACGCTCCATCAGGTTGGAGGAAGTCCTCAGCTGTTTAAATGTATGCTCAAGTATTATAAAACTATGTTTTACAGAGTTCTTTTATTACGGTTATGTGAGACTTGATCACATAAAGTTATATGGGCAACAAACAGACTGGTGCTGGAATGAAGTTCTTATGGCTTTGTTTTGATTTCCACAAGGAAAAAGAATGAATTTGAAATGCACCATCCAGCTGCAGATAGAAATCTTGGTAAAAGCAGAGCAAACTGAATTGGAAGTTCTGCTTGCCACAGGGTATAAATCACAGCTGTCTCCTTTCTGGATCTTTTTGGTGGTTTTTTGTGTTTTCTTGGCTGGAGGACCCATGCCTTCAGGCCAAGCTTTGCAAAGCTTTCCTTGTCTCATCTGCAATTCTGTGGCTGTTGTGTGAGCTTTGCCTGAGTGAGGGCTGTAGATTGGAGCCCAGTGTTGTGAAAAATGGTGTAAATCCAATCTCAAATATAACCAAATCCTATAAAGGAAAACTGGAATGAGAACCTCTGGTTCTTTCTGAAATTATGAACGCAATTAAGAGTGTTACAAATGTGTTGCAAACACTGTATTGTTATGCTAATCAGTGTCTTTTTGTTTTTCTCCTAATGCCTTTCACCTGCAATGATTGGAAACACTTGAAATGATTGGATATTTGGCATTTTCCATTTTTCATCTTAACTCTTCTGGAAATTTCTACGTGCAGGTAAGCTCATAGTTATTAAAAGTATGCATCTTTGCTCTAACCTAGTTTTTACATTACATTTAGGAGAGGAAATGGTCAGCAATTAAAATGGAACAGTCTGTGGTTTATTCCATTCTGTCCCCAGGGATTAGATATTAGTGCTGCAAAATACCAGTCGGGGTAAAACTGAATTTGGTGAGCCACGTGAATGTCAAATACAGCATAACACATTCAGAAACCTACCAAATGCAACCTCTTTTGATGGTTCCTCTCTAGGAACTAAGGTTTTACTGGCATCATTCTTCTTCAAGGAGCAAAGCAGGTTTATAATCCTCCTGCTCCTAAGAACAGCTTGAAGACAAGAACTTAAATGCTGAGAGCTGAAGTCAAATACAAATAACCAACATGTTTGTGTAGCTTGAGGATTCTTGGGGCTTTTCTCAGGTTTTGAAAGCTTGATCCTGGATTGCCTCTGGTTGCTCTTCTTGAGCTGCTCTCCTACACAGCCTTCGCTCCTGGAAAGCTGCTACTGTTAGGTGGACAGCATCCATGCTTGGGATCAACTCTTCCCTGCTCTTGCTGTGCACTCTCTGCAGGGCACTGGGATGCTCCCTTGGGCACTGGGACGACCCCAGAGGGGTTCCAGGAGGCCCAGCAGCTCTGATGCACTGGGTCTGGCACAGGCACGAGCACCACCAAGCAAGGTGCGGTGCCAGGTGGGCTGGCATGGGATGAATGGGGATCCAGCCCTGCACAAATTTACTGCCTCACCTGCTCACCTCCAGCTCCTTGCAGGCAGAGCACTGTGCTGAGCAGCTGCACCCAGGTGTGGTGGCTGCTTTCCTGGTGCCAGCTCAGGGTGACTCTCCAGCCGTGACCCCTCTCCTGCTGCCCTGCTCTCGTTGCTCACCCAGCAGGGACAGTCAGGTCTGAGCAAACTGTTTCTTTCTGTGAGTTTAATATCTCACCAACAGGCAAAATAAAACCCTTGGCAATTCCTCTCAGGTCTGTCCGATCGGTCTTTTCCATTTCCATGATGCAGCAGGTTTTTTCGGCAGGACACAGATCGCTGTTCTTATTTTGTGGAAGGAGATTTAATTACAGTGCGAGTGAGCCACATCCATCATTTCCAGTTCAGAGCCCATCCAGAGCTTCTCTCTGTGTTTTGGGTACGTGAAGTCACAGGGTTGTTTTCACTGCATTTCCCTTGGGTTTGCCAAAACGATAGCTAATTAGGGCAGAAGCAGGCCACCTTCCAGGCTGTCCCCTTGCGGGATTTTTTTTGGATGTCACCGTGCAATTTCCCCAGCATTGCAGTACTTTGTGCTCTTCTATTTTTTTTTTTTTTTTTTTGCAGTAAATGGTGTAAGCTTTGGAATTTGGAGCCTTAAGTGAAAATGATAACGCAGTGCTGGTTTTATTGAGCTGGAATAACTGGCCTGGGAAGCTGGTCAGAAATAGCAAGACAAGTGTGTGCTGGCTGAGAGCAAATGAGCAGGAACTGCTCTAGGCTGGGCAGGCTTGTGTTTGTGTGCAGTCTTCCTTCTCTCATGTTTTTGGGTTTTGTTTTGCAACTGTTAGGTGTTTTAAATCAGTCTCCCTGAGTGTAAAGCAAAAGGACATCCCTGAAGCTGATACTTTTTATGAAATGCGCTTCGGGATAAGCATTGCAGCTCACATTTCATGTGCCTGCTTCATTAGTGGTAGGAGGATCACTTTTTTGGGTAGTTCTGAGTCTTTTTCTTTTCAGGCCTGAGAGTTCATCCCAGAAAGTGAACACTCTGGGGATACCAACCATTTCTTGTGCTTCTGTCTGAAACACACCAGGTCAGGATTTCAGGCAGGTTTGAAGCAGGTGGGACTTGACCCTGTGGTGTCCTGAGAGCCCAGGATTTGAAGCCTGGCACCATGAAAAAGTGTCTGAGCTTGGAGTGCACCAGGTTCTCAGGGGACAGTTCAAAGCTAGTGGGGATGCTTTGACACCCACTCTCCCATTTATTTTCCTTGGAGGTACCTGGACTCTTTATTCCTGTGACTGTGTTATTTTCCAGTGTATTAAACCTTCTATTTTGTGGCATCCCAGGGGCACGTGGCTGCTCCTGGGCTGTGACACCCACTGTGCCAGGCTGTGCTGCCGAGCATGAACCAGCCATGGGCATGACTTTTAAAAATGCAGTGAGGACAATAAGGCAACTATTGCTTTAGCTATCCCTGTTGTACATGTGGTTGCATAAATGTGCTAGATTATGATTATCTCTGCCTCATAATTAGCAATTTGCATAACTGCTTGCTGTGAACAAGAAGTCCCATCAGTGTTATGAAGGATTTATTTAGCTGTCTGAATATATTTTTGTTATCCAGTGCAGAAAGAAAACAATCGAAATGGAAGCAGTCCCAAATGCTTGGTGTTATTTCTAACCCGCACGCATAATTAACAGGAGTACTAATTGTTCAGCACCAGAAACTCATTTGTTTCTCTATAGACTGGAAGAACATTAATTCTCAGAGTGCCTCTCTCTCTTTTTCCCCACAGCCAGCGGTATCATAAGCTCTGCAGTCGGTTGTAACCAGATTATATTTGTTGTGTTTGCAACGTAGGGCTTGCGATAGTCTTGTCTTTTCCCAAGCTTCTGTCTAAGGGGTGAAATGTATGTAAATGTGTGTAGTCGTGGCTGTGTTTCAGACTCTCAACAATGGATCCTTGTATCTGCTGTTGTCACATGAAGCGAGCCGAGGTACCAGTGATACCTTGGGTACCTGCTGCTTGCCAGAGCATCCCTGCCCGTGAGTGCTGAGAGATGAGACCTGCTTTGCTTTCTGGCTTTACCTGTTCATCTGCTCCTACACTCCAGGTGATAAAGTATACCTTCAGAAGAGGCATTTTGCATATCTGGTTTTGATTTTGGAAAATGGGATGCAAAGTTGGTCATGCCCGTGTGAAGGACCAGAATGACCCTGTACAAAATGATGGCTTTATTTGCACTCATGTAGGCTGGGAATCTTGGGAGCTGGAAAAACCACCTATGTGAGCAGCATTTCCTTTGGAAGCCATTTAAGTGTTGGTCTGGGATGAGTAATTTTGTGCCACATAGCCTGAGTTTGGTGTAGAGCTGGGTCAGTAAGATGTAGCAAAGGATCATCTGGCAAAGAACCTGACTCTGGGAATTATCCAATTCTTGAATGTCTGCTGAATCCTGAGCTGCAGTAGACTTTACTTGGGAATTCTAAAAAGTACCCAGCTTTTCCTCAGGAAGCTGCTGAATCCTGACAAAAACACAAACTCTGTTTTTTCTGATCCTGAAATGAGGCAGCGGTCAGGACATGTTTCACCACATTCCTTTTTTGCACATCCCTGTGCTCTAGGGCTGTGTGGCCACTTTCTCCTTGGTGTTTAGGAAGGAGCACATCTCTCCCTGGTGGCAGCAGGTTTGTGCCCAGGTAGAAGAAGAAGGTCTGCAGAGGCTGTGGTTGGGTCTGTGCAGTGAGGAGTTAGAAGAAAGGTGTGGGCAGCTTAGAAAAGTGATTGGATGAGAAGGTTCTTTAAAGTTTTTGGTGACAATCCTGAAATGTAAGATCCTCTAAAGGTCTTTTCCTGTACTAAGCTGTACTGCATAAATAATGCTGAAGAAAAGTAGCTTACTTGTGGAACTTATGTCCTACGTGGTAGCAAACATTTATAATGTCTAGACAAAGGAAACACTGCTGCTGGGAGAGCCCTGAAGCATAGGCCACTGAAATCATGGTGCTCTTAGAGTGGGGTTGAGAGTGCTCTTAAATGTTGGCTCTGCTGCATATTGGCTAAAAGGGCAGAGCAGTGTCTTTAAAGAACTTGCTTGAAATGAGATAATATTGTGTAATCCAAGAGTCAAATGATTTAATATGCAATGAACCCAAAATCTCATTTAAAGGAGTGAATGTGCAGGCTTGCACCAACATAATTTACTTATTTTTACGAGTATCTTCCATGCACTGCTAATAAATATGAACTATTAACGGGTTTTTAATCTGATTCACATTTATTGCAGGTTGAGTGTGAGGCTATAAATAATGCTTGCTTGGAGGGCATGAAGTGTAAAGCTGTGTGAGTGGGTCCCTCAGCCTTTCCTGGAGCTGGGCTGTGCAAGGCAGTGCCTATTTGCAATGATAATGAGCCACCAACTCAGTTAATTCATCAGGCTGCAGAGATGCTCTTCTGGAGCATTTGTACCACCATTTCCTCTGGAACAAGGTCTTGCTCTGACTGCATAGGTTTGAAACAGGTATGTTGGGTCACAATCAGTATTTCTCTGTTCACTGGGACTTAGAAGTGAAACTGCTTGTGAAAGGGAAGAGAGGTCTTGGAGATACTTATTGCTGATGTTTTCCAGTTTCCCTTACACTCATCTACCTCTCCCACCCTTCCTCAGGCATCAGGTAACAAAAGTAATACAAGTAATACATGCTCATATGAGGAGGAGCAGAGTTGGGCATAAATCATTGGAGGGAAAGAGGAAGACATTGTAAGGGCTTCTTGGTTCCTTTTTAATTTTTCTCTCCTTTCATGGAGCCATTCTCTCCTACAAGGTTTGATCCCCAAACAGATCTCTTTCTGAAGGGGGTTGCAGATTGAATAAGAACAAGAGAGAAGTTGCTTTTTGGAGTGTTCCTTGTTTCCAGTTGGGAGATTTTGACTCAAGAAGGGGAAGAAATGAACAACTCTGTCATCCCAGAACAGCAATAGCTAGGGCAGGTAAGAAATGATGGTGGGTTTCCTGCTGGAAATTTAGCTTTTATCAGGGAGAAAATATGAAACAGGAATTGCAGAAAGGCTTTGCATCCTTATTCCACATCCTTTTTCTCACCATTTGCTCGCTGTGTCCCGAGGGTTTGCGGGGCCAGAAGAGCTCTCCCAGCCTGTGCTGCACAGCCCCTCTTGCTGCTGTAGCCTGCTAAGAGATGCAGCCCAAACCAATTTGTCCAGAAAGAAGAAAATGCAGGGAAAAGGCAGCTCTAGGACTGCCTGGTGAGATGTGGCAACATAGCTTCTCTTTGTGGCTGAAAGTTTTCTGATTATTTTGTCTCAAATGTTTACCTTCCGGATCCATAGAAGCTCCCTGAGGAAAAGAAACCCTTTGTGATAAATAGTTTTGTCAACACCCCAGTTTTCCTTCAAAAGCATTCTGATGGAAACTTCTTCAGAGCATGCACCCTTAGTCTTACTTCCCCCTTATTTGCACAAGCAGGTGTGATTTATTTTGCCCTTTGATGTATCGTGCAACTCCCATCGAAAGCGACTGCGGTTGTGAATAAGTTGTGGGAGCAACTCTTTGATGCTTCCCAAGCTTTCATTAATGAGTGGGAGCGACCCACAGTCTCAGGGACCTCCTGATGGAATTATAGCTGGCAGAAATTAATTTATAAGCATCAGTCTAAAGAACACAACGATGTGGGCACATTCTGGATCTCGTGTAGCTATGGGTCGGTGCATTGTGCTTTTCACACTGGTTTCCATTCTGTCGTGTGGCTGATGATAGTTCATTGCAGAGAGGACAGATCAATACCCTGGTTTGATGGAAGGACAGAGAAGGTGCATGCCCACTGAGATCCATCTGAAGTTTGTGTGGCATTTCCATTAACAGCTGCATGCTTGTATTACTGGAGAATATGATAAATATTTTATTCTGAGATGTTTTTGTGTGATCTGTGTAATGTCATCCAGTACAAGGGCAGGGAGGGTTGGGAGATTGTTCAAGTCTTCCTTACGGTGACTACTTGGTACTGGTTAATGCTTTGTTCTTGTGGATCTTTGTCTGCAAGTTCCTTGCCTTGCATGAAAATCAGGAAATAAAACATCAGACCTGAGCCCCCCAGTCTTCCCAGGGTGTAAGAGAGGAGGGGTTCCCAGCACAGCTCTCGTCACTGCAGCTGGTTCTCACTGGGGGCTGCAGAGATGGATGAAATCCCAGCAGCATCGGCAGGAAATGCACAGTGGGGGTTGAGTACAGCACTGCAAAACCTGGCTCTGCACAGGATGGGGGGTTCTTTCGGTGTCTGTGCTACTTAAAATTTGGCAACTTTGTGTAGCATCAAAAGGTATGGCAAGTGCCTGCAGATGGCTGCCTTCCCGTGGGCTCTGGCTGCCCAGTCGGGCCTTGGGGTGTTACTGGTGAGAGAGACGATGTGCTCAGTCGGTGGTCAGGGCTGTGATGAGCAGAGCAGGCACTCATCTGTCTCAGATGGCACCTAAATACTCAATTTTTAGTATTCATCCTGCTTCCTGCTGCTGGAGGTGCCTACTGAATGCAGCCTGTATCCCAGGCTCACTTTGCTGCCCAGACATTATTAAATGAAATGAATTTGCAGTGCCTGCAATGCTGTTTGCTGCTTTGTTATGTAGTCCAGAGTAAGAGCAGGTCAATACTGCATTAGTTCTGGCTTGATGTGACCTATCTAAAGCCACCAAAGTAAATTCAATTTGTGTTTATTTCTGTGCTGGAGTCTGTTCTTCATGGGCTTGACAAGGGATTAATCTTACCTTGCTTTTACTTATTTTGAAAGGAAGAACAGTGGAAGGACTTAATCCTGGAAAGACTTTGTGCTGGCTTTCAAATACTCCTTGTCTAATGTTTCTGTACAGTTTTGGCCTGGTGGTGCTTAGCTAATCCATCTGATCGTAATTCTCACAAAGTCCTTTGTAGTCTCCACTGTCCAACCTCTGATTCCTAGGAAAGGTTTTTTATAGCTGAGACAGTGCTGTAAATACTGCAGCTCTTAGCTGGGATTTTTTTTTCCCCCACATAATTCACGGACCTCAGTAATGTGACTTCCCCAGTGAAAGGGCATTTATAGATTTCACTCTCCAGTGCCTGATCCGTGACCTGCTGGAGTCAGCAAATGTCTTTCTGCTGACCCTGTCTGGCTTTGGATCAGGCGATAGGGAGCCTTTTGAGTGAGAGCTATCTGTTCCTTTCTAATGGCTGTATCATATGTCATAGATTTTTCCTGGTTAGAAAAGGATATAAAAGCTGTGATGTTAGAAACCGTAATACTTTGTTAATTGGATTGCATTAAAGCACGTTAATCAAACTGAAAGGGAATGTTAACTGGATTTTCATGTCTGCTAAAGCAGCACTTAGAGCCTTCTGCAAAGATGAGGACCTGTTTGGTGGTGCTTGAGGACACAGGAGTCAAACGAGGGTTTTCTTGCAAGGAACTGAATGGTGCCTGTGTGAATCTGTGAATGTGAGAATTAATGGTGAGAAGCAAGATCACGCACTGTGATCCCAGCGCTTCCAGCCCGGTGCACCACCGGTCCTCAGAGACCTGAGCTCAAACCACTTGAGGGTTAAGGCTGGTTGAGCATCTTAAACATACGAGATCCAACAAAGTTTTCATGTAAAGAAAGACTGGAGCCTGTCCATCAGCTTTCCCAGTTTTAGAAGCTGTTTCTCCCAAGCCTCTCCTGGCACAGATGGCTTTGTCTCTCTTCCCAGAAAAGTTCACCAGGCAGAAACAGCAAAGCGAAGCCTGTGAGCACATGGGCATCCTCACAAATGTGCCATCATTGCAGGTGTATGAAACAATGCTGGTAGGTTTTAAATCTACTTTTACGTAGAGATAAGGGTGTTAAAAGACATATGGGTTGTCTTCTAGGAATCAGTTATAAAGGACCACAGGTGAGATGTAAAGATAATGATTTGCCTATAGGGCTGCTTTTTTGTACATCTCTCTGTCATCTGGGAAGCCTGTTGGCTGCACAGTTGTCACCAGTTGCTCAAACACAGCAGCTTTGGGTTGCTGAGAAGTTTTTTTGCAGTAAACTATTTGTCATTTCAGTAACAGATTCTCATTATGCAAAAGGAGAAACAGCCAAGGCAAGTGTTTAAACCAATTTAAGATCTGAACTGCGTCATCTGTATAATTGAAAAGCAGTGCTTGGGTCATTGTACAGTTGCAGCTTTGCTGCTCTTACTTTGGCAGATGTTTAAAGATCCTTCCTGATGCTGAACCTGACCTAGGGACCTGGCTTTGATGTGCTACAGGTGCTCCTGCTCCCCCAGCACATGGAGTCACAGCACAGGGAAGGGGCTGCAGCTTGATTTCCCCCAATACAGCCACCCCATAAATAAACAAGCATTAATCATCCAACCCAATGGACTGGTCTTCAATCGAAAGTGGTTGTTAAATTCCTGATTGTAATTGTGATTTGCATTGCCAAGCAGCACCGAGGGTTTAAATAATCGATGTTTCATTTTCTTGTTCCGTTCATGTGTGCTGGTTGTCTCCCTGAAGGGAGTTTGGTCTGATTGTTTGGTACCTCTTGCTAACCCAGGTCCCCTTGTGTTACCTTTGCAGCTAATTGCTGGGTTTGATTTTTGATTCACGACTTGGCTTGGGTTGAAAGAGGCATTCTAGAAAGTAACTTCTTAGAATTTGGTGTTAATTGACTTAAAGTAACTTAAAAGTAGAGGATATATAGGAAAACTAATGCATTTCTTGAAACATTTTTTCTTACATTTAGCTTTGACTAGGAAAGGAAATATTGCTCATGGTTACACTCAGACCTGGTCATAGCTGGTCATCCCATCCTGCAACACGATTGTACAATTTTCACATCTTATTTTTATACATAAACTGACAGAAGAACAAAAGCTGTCATCTTCTGTCTCTTGTTCTGCTGCTCAACCCTAAAGGATCTGGTTATTAGTGGACCTATTTGAGTAAGTAACTGGAGAAAATGCCCTCCTTCCTCAGCAGATGGTTCCCAGGCTGTCCTCATCCTGCCCCATCCAGCAGACCTGAAGGCTGGGGGAGGTGAAGGGTGACAGAAGCATCCTTCCCATCACCCAAAGCTGTGGTCCTGGTCTGCTCAAGGGGTGCAGAACAGGCAAGGTGCACCCCAGGACAGGGAGCATAAGGAGAGGTGAGCCCAAGTCCCTTCTCAGCTCATGTGCAGTTTATCAATACAGATGTGCACCACTGTCTTTGCAAAATGTTCTAACACATTTCTGAGAAAGTGGTGTCCCCCCAACACTGTCAACAGTGTTAAAATAGCAAGAAAGCAATATGCTTATCAAGTAAGTATCAAAGCCAGGGTAAATCAACAATGCAGTGTTGATGGTAATTCATTAAATTGCTGAAATCACTATGTAAGGATTGATTAATTTGGCTACTAATTTGAAGTCTAAGGGGGTGACTCTCCTTCTGATGCAGGTGGTCTTCTGGGATTTCCAGTAAATCAATCAAATCTATAATTGCAAGCTGGCTAAATCATATGGAAAATAAATTATCATCTGACACTTCAGCCACTGCAGCAGAACCAGCTGCACACATGTGGCGCGGGAGGGCTGGGAAGGACTCTCCAGTACCATTTGTTTTGTCACACGGTGTTTACTCATTAGTAGGATGAAAAGTCATCAGGGCTCATGAGCCGAGGGCTGCTGAGCTGTGGAGCAGATCTGAAGCCGTGGTCTGTCCCTCATCCGTGGCTGTGGTTGGCTTGTCGGCGTGTTCCCAGGGATTGTGGATGTGTGTGGTTTAACGAGGGAGAACTAGAAGGCCTGCTGCATTTTAAGACGGGTTTGCATGGCTCACAGTGCTGGATGCAGGCTCTTCAGTGTTGCTGCGGGAAGCTGTGTGCAACAGTTTGATCACGTTGCTTTCAGGATGCAGTGAGAGGTTGCAAAGGGTATTGCAGCTCAATCCACCTCTAAAAGAAACTGGGATGTGAAGGGATTTTCTGAGAGCTGGTGGTTCTGTGACTCCAGCCCTGTTCAGGCACCTCACCTCGGTGTGTTGAAGCTGCAGGGGCTGGCCAGGGCTGGGTTTGTGATGCACCGGACCGGCAGGAACCTCCCATCCCTGGGGAGCTGATCTCATCCGAACGGCCGCTGCCGGGAAAACTCCAGATGAAAGGCTGAGAATTGCTTCCTCTAATGGCTTTTTATCCAGCTAAATGTTTTGTTGCCTTATTTATGACTTCTGTAGTGCAGGAGCCTGGGATGAAAAGGCTGAAGGCTTCCTTTTATTTTTGTCTGCAAACTCCCTCTCACTGCTGCGGATTTGCAAGTTCTTTAGTGGGATAAAAGTTGTGGCTGAGGCTGGCCTTCCCCTGAGTTGTTTCATTATGCTGTTGACATGAACACTAAATCCTGCTTTCCTTTGCTGCGTGCTGAAGGTCACTGCTGCAGTATGATCATAATGAGCCTCATAAGCCAGTGTCTCATCTCGGCAGAGCTCTCTGCGGACTGCCCGAAAAAACCCTACCATTTATTCCTTAACCTTATCAGTCTACAGATGCCGAAGGCATCGTGTGAGCCTGAGTCTTGTAGCTCATCGATGTTGGATGATGCTTTGATCTGACAGGACTTGCGGGGTAGCAGGAGGAATAAGGCAGTGGAATAAAAGTAGGCAGCGTTTCAGGTGGTAAATGCAAGGCTCGGCGTCAGAGTGCCCACACTGAAAGCAGTGGTCCTTGTGCTGTGTATCCCAGGTAACCTGGCAGGAAGAGGTGGCCATGCAAGCCCACTCTGACTTTTGGTTACACACCGTCTGTGAGAGGTGTGTGGAGGAGTCCTTCAGCAGGATGTGTCCCAAAACAGAGGGAGAACTTGGAAATGAGCCATTTAAATAAATGCACCTGCAGCTTCTCCACCCTCTCTCTGATCATAGTTTTCCAATTAAACACCTGCACATTTAGAACCCATTAATATAATAATTTCATGCTCCACTGACTACCCTGGCTGTTACAAACATGGAGGGATAGCCTGGGAATACCCAAACAATAGTCTTTTGAGAGGGTTTGTTGTTGCATAGATCGACATCAAGGATTTGTGTTGTCATTTAGATTGTGTGAGTTTGGTTTAATTATAAATACAAAGATAAGGAAGAAAAATCACACAAATTTTGGAATAAAGCAGCTGAAAGAAAGTGTTTATCAAAACCTTTATTATAATCTATGCAACATACATAGATCAGAATCTACCTATCTGTCTTTGTGTGTGAATATGTATCTTGGGGAAGTGAAAGCACATTGTTGGTGCAGCATATCTGATGGCGTGTTCCCATGCACACTGTCACCTGCACCACAGGCTCAGGTCCCTAATGGCGGTCTGGGTGCCTCTCTGGATGGACACAGGAGTGTTGACTTTCCATGCGTTTCATTGGTCATGTCATGGCTGTACCGTACCCCGAGTGTGCAAGTAAAAGCTCAGGGACTTGCTAGGGTCGGCAGGTCTGGGCATTCACCTTTCCAACACAGCTTCTCTTCCCTGCTCCACGTTGCTCCTCCATGTCCTCCTCTTGCTTGCAGAGTGAGGCTGAGCTAACAAAATGCAGACTGTCCCTCTCGTGCTTGTTCATCTCGCAGGTGTCACAGTCTCAGCCTGCAAGTTCTCTTCTGCAACGCTTTTGTTAAACATGATTACTCCTGAGTCAGTCTCGGGTCAGCAGGAGGGAGTTCATCTCCTCCATCTTTCAGGTGTCTGAAAATTACATGGAATTTAAAGCCTGCATGAGTGAGGCTTCTGATGCAGAAAAGAGGGGAAGGAATGTGGTTGGCTAAAGGCTAATTCCTTTCTCTTTTCCCCTTGTCTTTCAACAATAAGCCTGGGAGAGTGCCCTGCTGAACAGGGATGTGCTAGGGGAGGAGGGAAGCATCCCGTGCTCTGGTCCAGGGCAGAAGCTCCTGAAAGCTCCGGCCGTACCCAGTGGTCTGCTCTGGTGCTCTTGGTCGGGCTGGCTGTGACGTGCTGTGCTTGCAAAGCCCTGCTCTGCGTGACCCCAGCAGAGTTAATTCACTCCCCCTTCGCCGCCTGCAGGAGGGTGAGCCGCACAAGCTGTCATTAGAATGTGGGAATTTTCCTTCGGATTTGTGAGCCGAAACGAGGACCCGGGGATGTTTATGGGGCTGTATTTAGGGCCATATTTGCTGCTCAGCACAGTGAAGAAGAGATTGCTGTAAGAGACAAGGGAAGGCCCTTATCTGTGATTCAGACCGTGTGTGACAGCTGATTCAGCCCGCATCGGGCAGCCGAGCGTGCAGCGCGCAGTGGGTTTGTATATCCTGCTCCGATCCCTCTTACAACATTCCTGGGCCAGAGCCGCTTGCTGACGGTGCAAACACCCCTCGGGGAGGGAGGGAGGCAGCTGCAGAGCCGGTGCTGTGCAAAAGCCAATTATCCGGATGTGTTTTTCAGCAGGAGGGACTTCCCAAAGCACGTGAGCAAGGAAATTCGCAAACTCCAAAAGCTGCCTTATGCCTAGATTTCGCTTTATTTTGAAACTGCGTCTGCCTCACTAGAGATCTGAGTTTCCTCCTGTGTGCTCCTCTTGTCCAGGGCAGGCTCTCCTATGCCTTTTGACATCCTCGATGTCCTAAGAAGTGTCTTCAAAACTGCAAAGGGCAGACGTCCCTCCTCTTCCCTGGGCAATCCATCAGTGTCCTGGTTAGAGGTTCACCTGCCCATGGGCGTCATTCGGTGCTGTGTGAGTGAGGGCATGTGAGCACACTGCATGGAGAGGTGGTGCTCCTCCTCTGAGCATCGTGGCAGCTGGGAGGGGCTGGCTTTGCTTGAAGTTCACTCCTCTGAGTGGCCCTGGTCAGTGAGCAGAAAACTAAGTCACGATCTGACTGCAAAATGATAAGGGCATGGGATTACCCCCCACTGCTTGCTGGGACCCTCAGAAGTGTCGGTATGTTTTTACATTTATAGTTAAGGTTGGCTCCACTGTGAGTATATATTCCTGCCAAATTAATTTTCTTTGACACTAACTTGGCCAATTCTTTTATGATGTAGCTAATTTGTCCTGTGATTTTGTACTGCAGAGCAGTACACGTCTGCACATTGTGATCTGTTTAGCACTCGAGTGTTCCCCCTTTGTTTTCCTTTGCACCTACTATTTTTAATTGTCATCTGGGCAAAGTAAAACGGAGTTTTACATTGTGTTAATAACTGCTGGTGCACTGGTCTGGAGCAGTGCCTTAAGGTACCTATGATGCCTTCTGGATGGGAAGGTGACCACCAGCAGCTTCTTCCTGCCAGCACCACACACTCTTTCAGCCCACATGATGTACAACCAGGCTTTGAGTTGCCACCAGAAGAGAAATGTTAAGGCAGGCAGAGGTGTAAAATCAGCCAAGGTTTGGTCCTGAGATTTTGCAGGCATCTAGTGGGAATAAAGGGACTGCTTCTATCATTTGGTCTTTGGAAGAAGAATGGGCTGACACAAACCAGCAGGCAGTTTTCTGGCCGCATGCTGCTTAATAACACATTATGTATTGATTAACTGTAGTTTTAAGCCCATTTGGACAATTCAGCCACTTGACTGAGGGGTTGAAACACAGCGGAAGAAATGTTAATAAGTGTAGTTCCCCATTTGATCATGAGTTTAAATTTTAAAATCCTTCGTGTATGAATTGAATTATTGTATTCCCAGGGAGATGCTGGTTTGATTTATGACCTTTTGATGTCCCAAATACAATTAGCACTCCATCAGTATGCAGATACTATCACGGGGTCCAATGACTTGAATGACTTCCAGTTACCCCTGTATCGGGAAGAGGTGTCACAGCTAATGAAATTCTCTCCAAAAATTATTGATTCATTAGACAACACAATCCTTTGGCTGTCCTTTGCCCAGTGAACTGTCAGGAAAAATGCATCTTGGGATGTCAAAATGTTCCTCCTGTTTCTCATCACAGTTCTTCCTCCTCTCTGATGTTCTCTGGGATCACGCACATCGTACACTGCTCGTAGTAACACACCAGGGGCTTTTGTGCACCCAGAAAGAGGGACCCAACCCTCTGCCCAGGGTTGTGCAATGCAGAGCTGCCTGGCAAAATAGAAGCAGTCTCCTGAGCTGAGGTACTCACATGACCAAAATCCAGGCTGAAAGACAGCAAGTGCTTCTTGGAGGATGTGGGGTAAAGGAGGTGGATTTGGTGATTTGCAGAAAAACTGGTAATTCCTCTGTTTGACTTGGCACCAGGGATATTCTTAACAGATTAATGATAGGCAGAGCCCCATGGAAATGTTTTTTAAAACTCTTACTGACAGCATCCTAACCTTACGTAAATAAACCTCTTTGCTTTGTCTCTGCAGTATGTTAAGACACTATTAACGCTCTTCTGTAACGTTCGAGGGAGGTGGAGAACGCAGAGCCACAGGGCTTAGCCAGAACTTCGCAGAACTTTGCGTTTCTGGTTTCCTTTCTTCACGGATGCACTTTGGGCTGTTTTCCTTTCATTTAATTACCATGATGATAGCTGCAGTGTTTCCGGATGCTTTTTTAATTCATTTCCTTTCCCAAACAACCGCTGGAATGGCAGGAAACGCTAAAATAGCAGCAGCCAACCAGGGTGCTGCACAGCTGAGGCCAGGCTCAGTGACAGCTTGTGCCTGCTCGTGTAGCACGGAAGTCTTTACTCACCCAGTATCCAGAGCAAATGAAATTTGATGAGCCTTCTGCCTTTTCTGAGGGGGAGCTGGGCGGTTGTTTTTTTGCCCTCTTCACACTGCCGGCTCTGTGCACCAATTAATCCATGCTAAAAGGACTTACAATGAGCTTGTTATTCTGTGGGCTTGTGAAGTGGCAGCTCGCCAGATTTGAGCTCGTTTCAGATGCTTAATAGATAGAAAGTTGATCACTTGGCAGCTGGACCCACACCCTGGAGTCTCTTCTGAGGCTGTAACATACTTTGGGATCCAGCAGCTTGGGAAAGGCCAGGTATTTATAAGAGAATAACTTTTAGCCTAACTAAAACCAAACATGTGGACACCTGCCTGAGCTTCATCTTACATGAACTCCAGCGAGGCTGCCCCTCCATTGACGCAGTGCTGTCCTGTTTCATCTCCCCATCAATACAGGCAGTGATAAGCAAATAGAAAGATAATCACTAGCAGATTAGCTGCTGCTTTGGAAGATTATGCTTCAAAGTTATGCAAATGTTGCTCTCTTCATTGAATCCAGCATGCACATAGAGCTAAATTTTCTTGTTTTATTGGCCTTGTTTGTAATAAATAGACTCAAGCTGAAAAATATGTCTGGAGCCCATAAATATGGATTTGTTTGAGGCAAGATGCTTCTCAGGCAAACTTAGGAGAATCCTTGCCAGCGATTTATGAGGACGGGCTGTGAGTGATCCCAGGAGAATATTTTGCCATCAACATCTGCTGACACCTTAAAGGACAACAGGAAGGCCTGGAGAAGGGCAGCGGTAACCTAGGGCAGGGGGAGATTTTTTTTTTCCAGTTAAGCAGCTTTGAGACACCTCTTTTTTAATCAAATTAGTACAAAAATAAGAGCATCCAAAGTGTCACTGTTTGGGGACAGGGTTAGAGGTTGCAGTTTGTACAGACAACATCAAAGCAGGCTTGCTGCAGATGCTTTCTGTATAAAGCTTAGGGAGGGGCTGTCCAGGGGAGGAATATGAGCAATAAACTGCCTGCAAGTTTGCAGTCTGCAGAGTCCCTTGATGATGGCAGACGCTGTTCAAAATAGTCTGTTCCAGTGTTCTGAATGTTGTGCTAGAAAATCAGCAAGACTGCAGCAAAATAATGAAATTCTGTAGTTGAAAGCAGCAGAGGGAGAGTAGTTTGTACTGGGTGTCATTTTTTCCTCCAGATTTCTGTTTTTGGAGTCTTCTGGACTTTATTTTGCATTGGTGGACCTAGGCAGTTTGAGCATGGGCTAAGTCAGGCTCTTGCAGACCTGCCAGGCAGAGGTGCTTCTGTGGTTCATCTGTTGTTGCAGAGACCACAGAAAGCCCAGGAAATTGGTGAAATTCCTGAATATTCAGTGTGCAGATTGCTGCCTCTTCCTAAATCCTTTCACATGCCATTGGAAGATCTGCCCCCTGCTCCTCTCCAATTTGCCTCTCTTCAGTTTGTCTTGGGGAGCCCTTAGATGGTGATGCCAAAAGGCTGCAAAAGAAATACAGAAGGGGATTAGTTTGACAAGAGGGCTCACACCTGCTTTTTTCCCCTTTATGATCTGTAAGAAGGTTGGGGAGTTTGAGATTCTCTCACTAAAGTGCATTTGATCCCATAGTGCTGTCAGGGAAGCAGAACCCACCTGCAGTTGTCCCTGGTTAAATGAGGGATGAAGCTGACTCCTGGTGTTTCACAGCCCCAAGCTGAGTGTGGGACCCCAGCGATGCTCTGCTGTCCCCCCCACAGTGAAATCCTCTTCAGTGGCCCCATACCTGCTGCAGCAGCACCTGGAGAGGTGCCCAGCTCCAGCTCCTGCACTATTCCACCTTCCAGCACGGGCAGGTGACAAGGTGTGACTGCTGTGGGCTATTCTCTGGCAGCAGATGGGCACATTGGTGCATAAATGCTCATCTCACAGCTCGATGCTCAAATCAGCATCACAGCAGAGCTGGGGGAGGTGGGTGGGCATGGATCCAGATGCCTTGCAGGATTAACCAGAGGGCCAGACAGTTTGGGTCTTTTTTCTCCAGCCTGGGAATGCAGTAGGTTTTACATTACCTGTTGGAAAAGCCTGCGTGTGCCACTCGGATCCCTCTCCTGCCTCGACAGCCTATTTTGGGATGGCCTATTTTTGGATTGCAGCACAGGTGACGTGCCTGGGAACAGCGGCATCGCTAACGATGGCTGCGGCGCTGCTGGGGAGATGACACCTTGCTGTTCCTCTGAAGTGAAGGGTTTAAATGAGTCACTGCCTTGTGATTTATTAGGAAGTTTTGGTTGTCATGCTGCTTCTCAGCAGCTGACACAGAGAAGAAGAAAAAAACCCAGCCCACAACAAAACCCGGATAAGAAAGAGAACTGCACGGCATGTCATATCCACTGCAGCCTTTGGGATAGGATGAGGTGGTCGTTATACTAGTCAGGATAAAAATGTAATGCCCTTACAGCTGTGGATACGTTTGCTCTCAAAAATGCTAATGTGAGGTAATTATTCTTTTTCTTGCACAAGTACCCTGCCTATCAAAGGAGATCCAGCACTAGAGCATTTGATTAGAACCTTCAGTGCTCAGCGCAGTTAAATCTCTTGGTTGAGGGCTGTTCCTAAAAACACTTACAAAGTTATGTCTTGTTGTAAATGATCTAAAGCCTGTTATTTAGCTGTTACTGGTATGTTTGTGTGCAGGACAGAACGTGCTTTGTTTATTGAAGCTTTTATTTCCCTCACATACCACAGCTGGATTAATGTCCCAGCTCCCACACCCTCCCCTGCTGAAGGCTGGCCTGTGTTTGTTCAAATATTGTTTACTGGCCTTATCTTGGTGGTTTGTTAAAAGCAGAAATTACAATGTTTTCAATCGTATTCCCCTAAGTTGTCTCAGGCTAAGTGAGGCTTGCAAATGATGTGCTGGAATTAAATCCCAATTACGTTAATAAGGAGAAAGCAATTGCAAAGTTGCACGTGGGTCTGTGCTGGGGCACTGAGGATGTTGCATGTCAGCAGCAGGCACAGGGATGAGGTTTGAAGAGTCCTTGAGCTTGCAGAGCTGCTCCTATTAGTGCTTGCAGGAAAGTTTGTCCCTTTGCTTTATACTGAGACAACATGAGAAACTTGAAATAGAATGGAAAAGCAGGAGCTATGCTGTTACTGCCTTTATATGGTAGTGAAGAGCATATCCCCATGGTGTAGGGACAGCAACATACTGCATCAGAAGAAATCTTAAAAGCAGAAGGAATATTTGGAAACCTGTGCTTGGTGTGCGTTCTGCACAGCCACCCTCTTGCCATCCCTCTCTCCCTGAAATCCAGAGCTACTCCTCTCAAATGACTCCAGCAATGTGGCTCAAGCTGTTTTGGCTGGAAGACCAAAGCCTGGAGAGCGTATGTTTCCCAGAGTAATTCAGAGAACCCATAATGTATAGTGTTCACAACTGGTCTCCAGTTGTGAATTTTTAATTATGCCAGATCATTTTCAGTAAATGGGACTTCAGGCTCAATTAGGGCTGTCAGATCCAATTTTTCACTCACCTACTATTGAACTCATCCTGTGTCGTTTGCAATAATTGCCAAATCCACAGGAAAAATGAGACTTGCCATAAAGGAATGTCTGTGGCATTTCCCATTCTCACAACCTCCTTCAGCAGAGTGATAGGACCACTGGATGCAGGCGAAAGTAATGTGCTTGGAGAGATGTTTGGACTGTTGAGGAGATAAGTATTTTCTCCTGAAATAGCAAGAATACAAAGTCTCATCTTTGTATACATGGCAGCAGCTCAGTTTGCCAAGTCCAAGAATTTGCATCTTTAAAAAAATCAGGTCCTTTCCTCTAGTGTGAGTACAGTTTTGTGGGGCACGATCTCTTGCGGGGTCTTGGCATGGAGCAGCAGACCTGTACTTGAAATGTGACAGTCTGGGTGGAAGTTTTCTTGACTGGCAAGCTTGCAAGGCGCTTGCACTGGCACTGAGGGGAGCAGTGGTCCTTCCCCTGCTCCTCCTCAGGGCTCATCCCACCCTGGAGCTGCCGCACTGCTCTGGTAACTTCACTGAAGGTGTGCTTGCCCTGTGCCTTTCCATTTCTTCAGTTTGGTCTAGCTGTTGTCTCTCTAAAGCAGAGACAAGGAAGATGCCCAGAAAGCAAAAAATGCTGCCTTTGCTCTGTAAACTCAAGCAAAATTTGGTTTTGAAAACGAATGGCATCTCTGTATGCACTGACCTGGAAGAGGCTGGAGGATTCTGTTTACCAGCCTGGAGCTGTGCGGGGGCAGCTTTCCTCCCGCTTTTGGCTGCTGGGGCACCAGAGAGACATGAATGCACAAAGCATCTTCCAGAATAAACCCTGAGCCTACGGAATGGTTTATCCTCACAAGCTGCCTGGTGCAGGTACCTGTGGGGGATACCCCCTCTGCTCACCACAATCCTTGTCTGCTGCCTAAAGGAATGGGTGCATGGAAAAAAAGCAGTGGTGAGGTTTCATTGGTGGAGCCTTTCTCTGACCATCCACCTTCTGGCCCTGTGTCAGTCTGCACAGAGACTGCACAGAAATGAGAGCTGGGTTATAAACAACAGCACCCGTGTGGATCGCTCTCCCCTGCGCTCTCCGACAGTGACAGCACTGGCTAATGGACCAGGCGGCGTTGGGCAGGGCGCTGTGTTTACCCAGCCACTTACCTGAGCCCCAGCAATGGATTTTAATACCACTTAGCCCTCTGGCAAGTTAATAGCCTGCAATCTCTACTCATCCTCTTAGCAAAACACGGACCAAGGTGAAGTCTGTGCTATCTGGGTGAAGAAATACTGCTTCTCCCAGCCAAACGCTGGCATCTGCGGTGTAGTAGTGGCTCCAGCAGGCACTCTGCTGACTGGCAGCTGTGCTCCTGCACTCCTGTTGCCCTGCAGCCTGATTCCTCACCCATTTCTCCTGTGTATGTATTCTTCTGGCCCATGTATTTGTGTTGCTGAGCCCTTCTCCGTATTTTATGCCTTTTCCTGCTGACAGGGAACAGTCAGTTCTCTCGGTACACTTGGATCTTCTCTCTTGTTTGATCCAAGAAAACCATTAAACAACAATAAAAGTACATCACAGTGGCACTCGACAGAACTGACTTTTCCTACTCTTCTGGCATTTTGCATCTTTGTCCCATTTTTATGCCTGATTTGAGATGACATATCAGCTGCTCTTGGCAGGAGGTCTATAAAACGTCACTGGCACTCTTGGGACATGGTGAATGCTGCTGTTCAGCAAAGCCATCGAGCGGTACCTCTGCGTTCTGCCCCTGCTGCATCTGCCAGCTTTCCGTGCTAAAAATCACCGTGCATCTCCATCTCGTCTCAAGCATGGATGAGAGGAGGCACTTGTGCCGTCAGGCCGGCCGCAGCTCCCAGCAATTCCTGCTCTCCATTGCCAGCTGGGTGTTTTCCCCTATATCCCTTCTCAATGCTTATTTATCTTCCACCCAAATTTGACAGCAGAGTCTCTAGATAAAGGAATCAATTAAAAAATTATGGGGAGTGTGGTGAGAGAGGAGGGAGGTGGACAGGGTGCTCATAAGAGGCTGATTTCTTTAGAAAATGAGGCTAAAAAGAAGTTTAATGATGTTTTAGTGAGCTTTTGCTTCAAAGCAATCTGCTGAGTGTGTCTCACTCCTTCCTGCTCTGGGCGTCTAACTGCTGTCATGTTCTTGGCTGTAATTTTCTCTGCACTTTTAGGAAGGCTGCGAGATCTTTGCTAATCACAGAGGGCAGACAAACCCTCCATTTTAAAGGTCTCATAATAAGCAAAAAAGAGAAGGAAGTCACACAGTAAATGGCACAGAGCTCTAGCGAATCTGCCATGGAAAGATGAAAGCTTGCACTCTGGTTGCCAATATTTGAAGTGGCACCTCCAGAGTCTCTGGCAGAGTGTTAAGCCACCACTGCTGGTGGCTCGAGCTGATAACAGCCGGCTCCCACATGCCACACCTGATGTGGGGGTGTCACCTCAGACAACCACACGTAACCAGGGACCAACTCTGAAAGTGCAGTAGTGGTGAAAAGGATGTGGCTTTGATTTCCCTTTATAAATTTAGCCACACGGTGCTGCCTGAGTCTCCTGCTTGATGGAGATAAGGATCCAGAGAAGCGTGAAGTCGATTGCATTTTACAGATCTGAGCTACCTGGATGTCTGTGTCCTTTACAAGGCAGAGCACAGCCCACAATGCCCCTACATCCAGACCCGCAGGGACACAACATCCTCTCTCCCCAGTAGCCACGGTGGTGCTGGATGGTTTTTCATAGAGCATCTCAGCAGAGCTGTACTGAGCACCATCAGCCTGACAGCCAGGCAGGAGAGCACTCCGGTATTAATTAACTCGTCCTGCCAAGAGCAGGTATTGATTTGCTTTTACAGGACTTTGATGAGTCTTGATTATGATTCTATGGAGGTAGGAAGGTTTCCTGCCCTCAGAAGACTAGAGCAACCATAATTATAAAATAATTGTGCTTGTTTTCTTCTAAAGTAGTATTTTATTATTTGATGAATCTCTTGTTTGTACTGAGCAGACAGTACGACTTCACAAATGACTTGTTTACTGTTGTGCTTTGATTTATAATTCTCCCTTAAAATTTTAGAGGGTGGGGTTTTTTCCCAGATATGCATTCAAATTACTGTAAAAGTAGGTCACATCATATTGGTGCAGATGTTCCCCTTCCCCTCTTGCTCCAGCTCTCCGCTGGTGTATGGGCTGAAGATAAGTTTGTGCTGATGACCCAAGGCAGTGCTTTGCAAAAGGTGAACCAATCTCATAAATCTTTCGCCGTGATCCTGCTGTGTGTTAAAGGCTTACGTGTAGTTCGGAATATTAATTAAAGACAGTTAAACAGCTTTTTTTTTTTTTTTTTTTTTAAATGTGTCCTTTGTGTCTCCTGCCTCGATGAGATGCTTGTTCTGCCTTTGCCTTGTGTGCACAGTCCCCTGAAGTGCTGGCTGGGGCCTGGGGAGTGTTGCCGGTGTGGGTCAGCCTTGCTGCCTGTGCCAGCCCTAATGTCCCTGCTGGGACCGTCCCCAAGCTCACAGGAGAATGGGGAGGGGGGCGGAATCTCTTCTCCTTCCCTGCTCCCCCGGGGCTACTGGGACCTGCCATGAAGCTGGGGAGAGTATTTACGTTGATTTGTGTGGAGAAGGGAAGCAAAAACAGGGTAGAAGCGCACCAGCTAAGGCGGGAGCTGCTCTGGCAGCAGCTGCGAGAGCAAAGGGGGTCAGATGTAGCAGGAAGCAGATTTATACCACTGTTTCCTCTACATTGAATAGGAGTTTTCCCTTAGGAGGTTTTTATGGAGAGGTGCAAAGAGCTGTTAAGTCATTAGTGCAGTTTCCCATTGTGGCAGCATTATTCCTTGTTATCTCCACTTTATAGCTTCTCTTTCTCACCAGCGACTACTGACCCAATAAATATTTGCCCTGACTGTATTATCTGCATCCCAAATGCTTACCTTGTCCTCTGGTATGCAACTTAAAGACCCTTCAGCCCCTTTTTCTACCTGACAGGAGAGTCTGGGCCAGTGCTGCTGGCTAATGCCTGCTCGGGAAACAAATCCTGACCTTGAGTAAGGACTAGGCAAGTTTTACCCCACAAAAGCACTTTTCTTCCTTCAGCTTTTAAACCCTTGACTTCGAAGACACGTCCTTGATGCAGCAGCTTCTAAAGCAATCTCCCTATTTCATAGCACCAGCTCTTTGCCTTCTTTCTTTTTTCTATTCCATTAATTCAGTGTTTTGCAGCCAACACTCCTGTTAATTAGGTGCTAATTTATTATTCCAGCCAGCTGTTATTACTGTGTAACCCACCCCCCCACACAGACACCCCCAGGCCCAGGCTGTCTCGGTCTGGGTTTTGGGTGTGCTTCCAGCCACGGCATCACTGCAGACTGGGTGAGCAGCATCCCTAGGTTAGCATCTGAAGGAGACACCGAAGCTACCCTGGTCATGAACGGGGAAAATGAGGTACCCCCAGCCCCGTGGACACCCTGGGGGATGTTTCCCAGTGTTTCCTTCCCCAGCTCAGCATCATGCCTGTGCATGGACCCCCACTTCAGCATGGGCCTTTCCAGGCAAACCATCCCCATGAGCACCAACCTTGTCCTTGGGGAGTTTATGTCTCATGGTCAGTTGATTTTGAAGAGGTGTGAGCACTAATTGAAGCATATGCCATCCCTCTCCCATCTGGACTCCCTCAGGTCCAGTAAAGCCCAACAGCATCTCTGTGGGGGAAGGATGAGTCACACTGGGTACACTGGACAGCAGTTTTCTCACTCTATTCTTATAATAATTTTTTGTTTTAATATTCACAAGAGGTTTTTTGATGGAAAATCAAACAAGTAAAAGCTTGTGAAGAGAGAAGTAATTTTCCAGCTGGCTCTTGTTAGTGTATTTCATAGCTATGAAAAACAATGTTCTCCTAGCTCCGTGCCCTTGCTTCAATTCATTAATTAGGGATATTAATTAGTTGTATTAATTGCAAGCTGATACTTCTAACACAAAGGAGGCGGATTGCAAGAATATGGTTCATAACCTCTCTGTGGATGAGTAAAGGTTTCTGAATATTTGAGCTACCCTGGAGAGTTGTGAAAATGCCTGCCAGGTAACAAAGATGACTATGTCCATTACTGCTAGCATGAGCATCCTGCAATTTGGGAGTCAAAATACCGATTTTAATGATGTTGTGTGGTTGTACAGGATCATGTCTGCTGTGCTGGTGTCTCCCAGCTCAGTGGATGTTGCCTTTTTGTTGAGGACATTTCTGTTGCTCAGCATCCTGGTATGCCCTTCCCACCTCCCCTCCCTGGCTGCAATACTCTGGGGGTTTTGTGGTGCTGTGGTGAGCCCAGGTGGCTTGAGGGCTCTGCTGGCTCAGCTCTGCAACTGGTGTTGCAAGAAGGTGGTGAGTCCTCCTGACTCCATGTCAGTGCCCCAGGGATGTTTGTCATGGTTCCTTCTAAGCCACATCAGATTAAAAGCCTGCTTCAGCCCCAGTTCCCTGCTCTAATGCCAAGGACAAATCTGTTGTTGCCCATGCTGAATGTCCCCAGTTCAGTTCCAGGTTTGTTGCCAAAACAGCAGCCTCTGTGCAACACGACTGTGTGGAGTCCTTGTAGTGTGGTGGCGTCAGTCGTGTCACTGGAGGGTGTAGCACAGTGTCACCGAGCCCTGCACGGGCTCAGCCTTAGCAGCGTGGTTGAGGTCATTTGTGTAACCAGATGTGCTGAGGCTTTAAGGCAGGCTGGCGCTTGCTGTGAAGATGTAAGGGTGTATCACATCATTTAGGCTGTCTTTCAGCTCTTTTGCATATGCCACAGTCGCTTACGTGGATCACTTCGGTCAAGGAGAGCAAGGCACTGCCATCAAGGAGGAGAGCTCTGTGGAGGTGAGCACGTGAGGAGGAGGAGACAGGTTGCAACATGGTGGAAGAAAAGGCTGAAGATGCAGATTAGCATAAAATAGTTTGATAAGAGAATTGGGGGTGCTGTGGTCAATAATCCCGCTCAGTTTTGTTTGCATTGTGGTCAGTCAACTCTCCCATGGTACTCCAAGCCTGTTAAGAGCAGGTAAACATCCTCTGCAATTTATTTAGTGCAACTTTCAAGATGTGAGTTGAGCAAAGAGCTGTGGAAGCAGGGAGTTTGGGTACTGCAGGGCAGTGCCAGGGTGGGCAACCCACACGGGCAGTCCTCCCGGCAGAGGTATTGAAACTGCTCAGATTTAATCCCAAGGATACTTAGAGATCAGGTAGTGTCAGTGTAATTCAGTATCCTTAGTTTTAAGATGTGCCAGGTATTGCCTGCTCCTGCAAAATACCAAACTGGTTTGTGATTTTCCTTTTTCTGCTCCCTTATTTTATATTTAGAAATGTCACTAAATTATTAGTGCAATATTTGGGCCTGGTTAAGCCATCAAGGCAGGACCACATGGTGGCGTTGAAGAAGTGGTGGGACAGTCCCAGTTGGAGCATGGGCTCTTCTGTCACTGCTTCTTTCCCTACTGTGGGGAGCTGTCCCATTCCCACCATCACTAGGTTTTTTGCTTTCTGTGGCACAATTACCCCTGGGAGCTCAGTGGCCAAGTGGGCAGGGAGAAGGCATTGCTCCAACCCATGGGCAGGAGAAACCCACTTGGGTGGAAGCACGGTGCTGGGCAGCCCTAAGGAGTGGTTGTTCTTCAAGCAGTTCTTTTGTCCATGTAGATTAATGGCCCTTCAGACCAGGCAATTGCACAGGCTTAGAGATTTTAGGGGTACAGCTTTTTGGGGGTCTCTTTGCAGGGAGCTGCTGAGGCAGGACCACACATTTGTGGGGCGGGGCTGCCCATGGTGTGATCCTGCTGGGCCGTGGCGAAATCCTGTGCTGTGGCTGGGGGGATGCTCAGACCCCAGAGCACACAGTAAATGTTTAGCTGACTCTTCTCAGCGTTGATCTACAGGCGGAGGCTCAGTAGGTAGTTAACACTTTTCCCCCTGCTGCGTGCTCTCACAACTTGAGGTAATTTGGTGATTTGACAGCATTTTGCCCTCACACCGAATATAAATCAGTCTTTGGCACAGTCCTGCAGGACTGCAGCACTGTGGAGCTGGGGCAGAGGCAGCGGAGCGGGTGGTGTGAGCGTGCAGCCAACATGCTGCTGGCATGCTGAAACCGGAATTTCTGCAGTGTGCCAACCCCGGCACAGTCGTACTGCAAAGAACCCCTCTTGTCACCACAGACCCCCAGCCCATCACCTGAACACCTGGTGCCCTGGACTGGACTCTGGGTGGGTGTTCTGCCCCCAGCTCATCGCTCGCTGCTGCCTTGGGGGCCAGCTCCATCCGTGAGGTGTCCTCGTGGCCTGGTGTGGATGGGGGAGCACGAGTTGGCCCACAGTTAATTAACTCTGAGAACGACAAATTCTGTAAGGCATCACAATTAATTTCTTGGTTTCTTTTTTTCTTGTGTTTTTGTTAATGAATTCATTCCATGTGCTCATGGAAGTATCCTGGTGAGGCTTGAAGAGCTGAATTACAGGAAAAAAAAAACTTCTCATTTTGCACCAGCATTTAGCTGATGAAATGTAAAGATGCAATGAGCTGATTAGTGATTCTGGTAATGTAATTAATGCCTCTGTTCTTTCATACGTGCAGAGCTGGAGGTCGAGCTGAGTGCTCAGTGAAAATTTGCCCTGAATGCACAGTTCAGTGTGCTCAAAGTTATTGCTCCCTCGTTATGATTCCTCCAGTAATTCCAAATTAAAGTTGATATACTTGTAAACGAAAAGCAGGGCACGCCTGCGAATTGCAAGGGCTGGAGAATTGGTTTGCAAGATGGGAATGTTAATGCTGTGATCCACCACAGGTGCTGGGCAGGGAGGGTCTGGAGCAGAGCAAACACCTTGGTGGCTGTCGCTCCTGCCAGATGCAGAGCTGGTGGTGGGGCCTGTCTCAAATCCTTGTGTGCTCTTCCCTGGCTGCTACAGGCAACCAGCCTTGCGTGGTTCTGCAGTTACATCTTCTTAACCTCGCAACCATCATAAACCATTAACATAATTCCCAGTCTGAAACCAGGCTCGGGTGAGCTCACTTTTCCATGCAACATGATTTTGGCATGCCTTACATGAAACTTCTATCTTTCCCCCCCCCCCGTTTTTAATAAACATCACATTATCAAAATATTAGTGACGTTGGATTTGCCGCCGTTGGTTTACCATAGATAACAGCATGGAGTGTTCTTTCCGTTCTGATTCAATAGTGCATGACAAGGGAATCCAATTTGTTCAGATTTAGATGACATGCCTCCAATTATGTAATTCCATTAGGAGGTGCCTGCAGCCAAGTCTGTGCTCACAGTCTCAGCAGACATAACTCTAATGGGACGTGTTGCAATATTGCTGTGTGGTAAGCACAACTTTGATAGAGAGCACGACCTGTCTCTCCCAGTCGTGTTTGTGGGAATGGAGAACACGAAAAACGACCCAGCTGTACTTGGGGCTCTAATCTGGCAATAAGTTATGTCACTACAAGAACAAAGCTTTGCGATGAAAGGTGAATTTGCAATGCCTATATATTTTATGTATTCAAAATCAGTCAGTAAATGCAGCACTTTGAATATGATCTTATATTCAATTCCATAAATGAAAGATATATTGGTTGCACTTTTTTCTCTTGAATACCATCTCAGATTCATATGTGCCTGGGAATGTTGGATATTTATGAGAATATAAAGCAGTGATGAAAACATAAGACTAAATCTTAGCACAGTTACAACTTGCTTTAAATTATTAATCTGTAAGAAGCATGATAAAAAATTCTGCTATGCAAATTCTGCGAGCCTGGAGTTGGTGTACATACCCATTACCATAGAGCTATCTAAATAGTGGTTTTAAAATAATTGTGCAATGTTGATGCAGAGTTACAGTTTCTGCAGGCAGGAAAAGGCAATTCTAGTGGCAGATCTGTCTCTCCAAGAAGTGGGATGTAACACCACCCATAAATAAAGCTGTTTAGATGAATTTAGCATCACTTGCAAACCAGAAGATTTCTGCAATGCCTTTGGGTAACATGGCTCAGGCAAGGTTTGGTTGGGCTCAGCTTTCCACGGGCTGGGAAGGAGCTGGATGGGGCATGTGGGTTGTAATTTTGGTAGAGGATGCTGAGATATGTGAAAACTGCAGAAATTTAAAGGCATTTAATAGCCATAAAAAGGTCAAAGGTCTGATGACTGAGATGTCTCGTGCTCAGTCTTTCCCTGTGTTCGGGTTGGACCTACAGACAGGTCCATTCTGCAAAGTTGGAAAGTGAGCTGTACCTCTGTTGGCCAGTACTAACTAGGGCTTGGCCAAACAGATATTACTTAAATATATAGCTTTTATTTAGAAGAAAAGCTCCCTAATCCTTGCTCTGGGAAAGTATGAGTGATAGCATCTCTACTTTGATAATCTTTTACAGTTCTCACATGAATATATGAAAGAATTTAATAATGTTCTAGGCTAGAAAATGGTCATGCATATGCATACATCTTTAAAATCTCTCTTCTCTGACTTTCTTTCCCCTTATTTATGTTGAGAGAGGAAGCCAGCAAACGATTTCAATATATGATGCATCCAATATCACCTTTCACATAAACAGAAAAAATATGTTTCCTCTGTTGACGTGATGAGACCAGGATGCGTTTAAGTGTCTAGAGAAAGTGTCATTTGGTTTAAAATAATGTGAGGAGAAGCCCAGTTGCAGTATGTTGAAATGAGTTATGGGGGTGCTGCTGTTCTAATGACAGGATGGTGGAGGTGCAGATGGAGATGCTGCTGCTGTGCCTGAGCCCTGGCCCAAATCACCACTGTCATGAGCTCTTTTGCACCAGCTGCTCTTGTCCACATCCCTGCACGGATGCTTTGCCAGAAAACCCCGCTCAGGTGGTGTTTGGCTGTGCATTAATCTGGCCCCTCGGTGGATTGCTTAGCCTGCAGACATAATGGAGTATATCAACCTCAGTTCAAAACCCAGTGTAATTTCGTGGGAATGAATTGTTCAGATAAATTCGGTAGAGCGCAGTTTCTTAATCTACTAAATGGGAAAAGACACTGCTGCCTGCAATTTGGGAATAAATTAGATTATTCTAGATTAACCCCTCCAGGGGTGGAGACATAGGAAGAGGCTGTTGTTGCTCAGACAGTCGATTTTCAGGTTTATTTATCGCAGCAATCCAGCTGCCAGTGTGACTGAGAGCAGAGCCTGTGCCGCTGCGATGCACTTCATCATGCTCTGGAGCACCTGTTTGCTGAGTTCAAGTGTGAAAGCATTGATCTGCTGCAAACCAAGCCATGTACCACTGGGGACACCGGACAGTGCTTTGGCTTCTCTCCCTGGGAACAGAATACCCAGGCGTGTTTCCCTGGGTGTTCAGGGGTTCCCTGGAAGGTTTTGTGAAGACGCCTGTGCTCCAAGGCAGGCTCAGTCCTCAGATCCTTTCAGATCTACGAGTGCCCTGTTTGGTTTCCCAAAGAGGCTCCCCAGGTGGGCTCAGGGGAACACCACAGGTCTCACCATCTTCACCCCTGGATGCCAATGTGTTGCTGGATTCAGTGACAGTGAGCAAACCTGCGTGCAAGAGACAGAGCCCACATGGCCAACGCTTTCATGACTGAGCATCGCTGTCTGCAAAGCTGGTGTTGGCCCCTCCACCTCCAAAGCTCCTCTCCTAGACACATTTCAAAACAAAATAGAAGTCTGGGTTCCAAAGGGGCAGTGCTTTGGCCCGTGCAGCATCTCCCTTTGGTCCTTGCAGGAGTAATTCCACATCCCGGGGGTGTCTGCACAAGGTGAATGGTGAGAGCAGAGCTGGGGGTCCCAGCGCTGTGCTGGCACAGGGGCAGGGCAGGAGAGGTGCCCTTCTTGGAGACCTGGCTGGAAGCCAGCCTGGTGCTGGTGGTGGGTACTGCGAGCAGCGAGAGGAAACGTCCAACGTGTTACTTTCTGGGACACCTTCCTAGAAAACGTTTCCTTGTGGTAATTACAGCAGTGATGCCGTAAGCCCCGGCAGCAGCTCCCCTTTAGTGGAGATGAATGGAGTGGAGTATCAGGAAAGCTCTCCAGGATTCAGTTTGGCCACAGCCCCTTAAATCAAGAGCCTGTTCAATGAGGGCATCGCGTGCTCCTCAGCCTGGCAATTGCACAGCCTGGCCACACACAGCTTGGGGGGACAGCTGGAAGCTCACCCTGTTTGCTGCCTAAACTCAGGGGCTGCTGCTACATCTGTCCCCCAGGGGTCACTGGACCCACATCCTCTGCTAGTGCGTTTTCTGAACTGGATTATAAACTCCTCGAAGCAAGAACCACATTTGCTGTGGTGCTGTCACACCCAGGAGATGAGCGTTCACACTGTGTTCAGCATGTGAAAGAAATGTGCAAACTGCAGGGTGGATGCAGGGTGAGCTGGGTCTCCTCTAGGCTGTGGCTACGTCCAGTGTTGGATAATGACCAGATATGTCTGAACGTCCATCTGTAGAGTTGTGATCAGCTGAAGATAGTCCTGGGTCCTCCTTGACCGCATCCACGTGTGATGATCTTACCCTGTGTATCTCCTGTTTCTTGAATTATATTTTATGTTTTATAAGAGCGGGGGAAATAAACATGTGAAAGTGCAACTCTAATCTTAGGTACTGAGGTTTTTTGGCAGTATGATAGACCAAAACATATGAAAGGAAAAGCTTCTGGCTTTGCTCCTCTGGTTATTCCCTGAGGACGTGGGACTTGGCACTGATGTGTCCTGAAGGAACACTCATTACATCCTGCCCCTTCCCCCTGGAGACACTCTCTGAGAGGACTGCTGAGTACACCAGATGGGAAGAGGAGGAAATCCCATGGGTTATAACTGATATGAGTGGAGTTCACTGAGAAGGAGGATGAGATAAACAAATTAGGTCCTTCATTGAGATGGAGGTATCAGGGTCACCTCTACACTCCGTTGAGTAGGGCAGTTCCTCATCCTTTTCCAAGGCAAGTGCTCTCCTGCTTCATACCTGCCATGCTTCTGGAGTGTACAGAGTTGTGCTCCGCTTTATTTCCTTTTTGGAAATATTTGTTTGGAGGAGGGCAACTTGGGTCCAAAATTTTCCCAGAATTTTCCAAACTTCCCAAAGCTGCACTTCCAGCGTCAGAAGGTTGTGGTGGTTTACATGGGTAGGGGAGATGCAGTAGAGACAGAACTTGAAGCTGATGATTGGTGAACTGTAAATTTGAGCTGGAAAATGTGGCTGTACTGTAAAATTCAGGACACCATCTGTTTTCATTGCTTGCTTGGAGTAACATTTGTACTTGATAATTAAAATGTCACACACATTTTTAGCCATAATAATCCATGGAGGAGTAGAACTGTGTCTTCTGAAAATCATTCAGGAGATCCTCACAAGAAAGGAATATGCTATTTTGAACCATCTCTTGCTGCTCACAGAGGAGTTTTACTTTTAGCCTTTTTTTTTTTTTCTTTCATATTTTGCAGAGGAGGTTAGAGGAGTGGGAGCAATGGCAGGTCCTTTTGGAAGGAGCTGTGAACCTTGGTGAACAACCCTAGATGTCATGTGGTTTATTTTGCTTTAGGTTTATCATGCTGGGGCTGGGCTGGTGATGCCTCTCCTAGTTTTCTTCTGGCACGGATAGGTTATCTTTGGCTTTAGCTGAAATCTGCTTGGTTTTAAGGGTTTCTCAGCTAACCTAAGCAAGACTTTCCTCCAGCTGAGGGTTCAAGGTGCTGCCTGTTTGTTCAGCTGCGCATGGTGAGTGCTGGGAGCTCAGGGATCAAGAACCACAGCGAGGAGCTGCTCACAGGAAGGTCAGCCCTTGACCCAAGCTTGTGATATCCTCAGGGTGAGAGAGGCAGAGCAAAGGGCAAAGCAAGTAGCACTGTTCACAGGCAGTGGAATTGGGTGCTTTTTGCTTGGCAGTGCCAGTCCTTCAGCAGGCACAGAGGGAAGCTGAGCTGCTGTCCTTGCACAGCCCAGGCTGCTGCCTCTCCTCTTTGTGGTGGCCTCAGCTCAGCTGCCACTTTGGCTGGAGTTTGCTTCATGGCACTGAAAAGGTGCAAATATTGAATTTGCTTTTGACTGTCTGCAAGTAGGATTTTGAATGTCTTAATGCTACAAATTAATTAACAACATAGGAGGCATCTGAAATCCAGAAAAATGCAGTGTCCAAGCTGATCTTGACGCCAAATGCGCTGTCACTGACTGCCAGGAAAGCATCTGATGAGGTTTTGCCCTCTCAGTCTCCAATTTCCAGGCACTTCACAAGCTTGGACTGTGTGGACGGTGCTCCTCTGAGCACAACAGCATGGACATACCCCTGCATTGGTTCAGGGTTGTGTAAGAAGCTAAAGCGGCATTTTCCATTAACGTGGATTTCTAAGGGCATCATCCTAACTAATTCAGACTTAGTAAAATATGCTTTGGCTAAATGTTTGGGGTGGAACTAGCAGACATGGGAAACAAGATGTTCTGCATGTCTTGTAATGTTTGCTTAGTCTTGCTTGCTTAGCTGATGTAAAATCCCTCCCACCTGAGCTTTGACACAACAAATGCATCCACAGAGTTTTACTAGAAATGCACTCTGCTATTCTGTGAAAATTTTAAATACAGTTATGTCAACTGCTTGTGAATACAGGTTGTAAAATCCTGATCTGCTGGGGGCATTTCGAGCTCAGTTTTGCGGTGCATTGGTGTGTGCCTTCAGTAACTAGTCAGGGTTAAAGATGAAGTCTGCAGAGGAACCACAGCCAGTACCTCAGAAACACTTGCCAGCCAGCCAGGTGCTTTCAGGGCTGTCTCCCATCTTAAATCAAACATCGTGATGATGATGACATCCCAGCATCCATGCAGACCTTGTACATCAGAGCTCAAGATGTATCCTTGCAGGATCAGGTCCTGTGCTTCTGCCAGGAGACTGTATTGTAATGTGTGAGAGATGGTTTAAAATATTCTAATTGTCTGCTATGAAATTGCAGTTTTGTTCCCTGGAGTAGAAAAGTGAGTTTAAATCATTAATGCCACAAGTCTCAGTGATGATTACAGAAATGTTTGCAAGTGACTTAATCAGTATAGTTGGTCTGAGTGGCCCATTTTAATATTATTGCACTGATTAAGTTTTCTTAGCTAATATGTGTTTCATTTCCAATTCAATTAAATGAGAATCCCCTTCCATTACATGATATTACTGTAGTGCCCTAGTGGGGCAGGAGCACACTTGGTATTTTCAATTGATACAGATTTCTTCATTATACAGTCTCATGGTGCTCAATGGAATCAATGAGAGCTGAAATTAAAACTGTAGCAAGTTGCAGCTGTAAATACACTGCCCATTGCTCTATCCCTCTTCTAGCAGCAGGCTGAGAATATATTAGTATCAGTTCATTAATTACATTGCAAAGATGTTTTCAATAGATGCCTGCTTTTGACAAAATTTTAGAGAGGCTGGGAAAGATTTTCCTTGGATTTCTGCATGCCCAATAATTATGATAAGCAAAATATAAGTTGCATTAATGTGCCTTTTTTATACGCTATATATCCTCAGTTTAGTTTTTAAAAGCACTTTTGTGTAACCTATCGTGGGATGTATTAACTGGTGTACAGAAGATTATCTGCAAATGGCTTGTGAAGGAATTACGTTCTTTCGTGTGAGCCAAACCTCCTCCTTTTATGTGTTATTGAAGAGAATTGATTGAGCTCTGATATAGTAACAAATGATTTTATAAATACCTCTCTGGAGTTAATTTCCCATTGTGGGATATGCAGAGCTCTTGGGGCTGATCGTATGATCTTTTTCCTGAGAGCGCCAAGGTTTCTCCAACGCCGAGGCGGGGATGTTCAATAGTAGGTACTTTCATACACAAAAGAGTTGGGAGGGATGCTCAAGCTGCGATTAGGAAATTGCAACGAGTGCTCAGGAAATAGGATAAATCCCAACTTCTAAATACACATTCATGCATTCGTAAGAAAGACAAGTGTGCGCGTCAAGCTGAGACGGGAGCCCTCCGCGCCCGCTCCCTCCTGGAGCGTATTAACCACAGAGCTCGCAAATGAAGCACACAGGGTTCAGTGGTCTCCTGCTCCACGTGTACCCTGTGGGTGGCTGGTGGCTGGCAGGACGAGTGTCCACAGCCCTGGGGCGCCTCGGGCAGGTTTGGCGTGGCAGCCCCTGTCCCATTTCTCTGCTTTTGTGCAGCTCCGCGCAGCCACGTGCCCTCTGCTTGCCCATGCAGGGCACAGCAGAGCTTCTCTGAAATATTGGTTTTGTTCAATTATTAAAAGTATTTTCGTCTGGTCAGAGAATATGTGGCTTTGCGCATTTAAGACATAGCTAAAAAATATACGGATATAAGGATAAAGCTTTTTTCTTTAATACTAAATATATCCTTTTTATAAACAAGAAGTTGGATTTTTTTTTTTCGAATATAATAAATATTTTAGCATAGTTATTCTGGCTCCATAAGTGCAATGAAAATGTTAGCCTTGGCATATCAATCGCACTTTACAGATGACTGTAATTTCCTGAATGTCAAAACTCCAAATTTCTCTACTAAGCAAACTTTTCAGTGGCAAAATAGATTGCCTCCATAATATATCACTGTGTGCAAGAAAAAATGAAATCTTTATGTACTGTATTATGAATCAATGAGGCATTAAGATTCTTGGAAGGGTGAGTGGACTCTGGAAAATGAAAAACTGCCACTATTCCCTCTCTGTAAACCGCTGCTTATGGAGTGTAGGCTTTGCAAACCTCGATCTTTGCCACCGCAGAAATATCAGTTACATGTTGAAACTAATTCCTGCAGCGGCATTTAGGTGGGGTAAATACTGCTGTAAAGATCTGATTTATAGCAGCATCCTGTGGTTATTCACCAGCTCTGTTGCAGCGGCCTGCTTTTCGCTCTGGGATATCTGCCATGCTTTTTAATGAATCTGTGAGAGCTCTGGGATCAGGGACACGCTGTGCCACGCCTGGAAGATGTGTGTGATGTGGCTCCGGCAGATGAGAGCTCCGGGGCACAGGGACAGCTCCTTACACCAGGAGTAAGGAAGGTGCTCCTGGCACTCCGGGGGTCTCAGAGCTTGATGTTTGAAAAGACATCGCTCACACCTTGACTTTTCTTAGTGTGTATTAAGGGCAAAATTCAGCTGTGCCTCCTGTTTATTAAGGGGTAGTCACCCTAGGCAAGAGAGGCACTTTCCAAAGCCAAGATCTTGCATGCTGCCGAGGCCTCACAAATGCAGTGTCACCTATACTGCAGCTCATCATCCAGCACGAAGGAAGCGTGGCACACTCTTACACTGGTGCTCCTGTCACCTTCTCTCTCCTTTCCTTGGGTTTTACTTCCCATGTGCAGCCTGGAGTCTCTGCACCACTGCTGCCCTCCATCCTTATGCCTCTGTCATATAATTAAGCTCACCAGGTGGGAAGCTTTGCTGCTCTAGATAGGCTGTGATGGAAGATGGGTGTTTCCAAAGGACGGTTCAGTCCTTTTCCCAGCAGGTCAGGTGGGTAGGATGGGTCTGGGCCCCTCTGCACAGCATTGCCACCCTTTCCCATGCCAGACTCTGGGATGGGGACAGTGGACTGGGGACTGGTGCCAGTGGCTGAGTCACTCTTCCGTTCGCTGAGTCTAAAAACATAAACTTGCTTCTCTTTTTATGCACTACTAAAAAAAAAAAACCAGTTAAAAGGCCGCTGTTCTTGCTGAATTGGTTGTGAGCAGGGGTACCCTGCAGAGATCTTAATAATACAGGCAATTATGAAATTAATACCACTCTGGCAGATCTACAGGCCAGCTCTCCCCTCCACAGGCAACACTGTGGACAATTAGTTTGTGCATGAGGGTAGCTGGGAGCATGTGCATGTGTGAGGCTGCATATTTTTTACTTACTTAAAGCCTTATTTTCATTATCTTTGTGTGCATATGCCATGCCTGCACATATATGAATGTGTACCTTGACCTGCAAAATCGCTGCCTTCCTCTGTGCCTGAAATGCTTCTTTTCTGCAGATCTTTCCTATTTGGTAATTTCACGGGCAATGATGGGCTGGTGTAATTGCTATTCTTGAAAAATCCAGCTCCTTTTTATGGGTTCCTCTGGCACTTCTCTCCTGCTGCCGTTGCTGTGGGTAGACTGCTGGCTTCCTACCCCCACCATTAGTGTTTCTAGACAAAACATCTCCGTGATTCATTGGGTGCTGATAGAAGTGAAAACATAATGATTACTTAGAGGAAATGTAAATTTGCATTTGCTAACGGCTTTAATTCACAGTCCTGAAATCCTTATCTCCTTTCTTTCCAGGCCCTTTTTCAGAGCTAATGCATGATTTGCCTCTGCCACCTTGAGACCCAGAGTAAAGGAATATAGTCCAGGTAGTCTTGTAGGCTGCTGCAGAGAAAAGGGGTGTTTGTTCCTCCTCCTCCTCCTTCTCTCCCTCCCCTTAATCTTTATTTCACATCTTCTTTAATGAAGATGTGATTTGTTCATCTAGATTTTACTGTACTTTGAATTTTGGATGAGGTGGACCTGGAAGTTTAGGTTAATTGAAATGACTGAATAAAGAGTCAGAACAAGTAGGAGCCAGCCCTGAGTCTGTTTGCTCGACAGGAGCTGCACTGAGGTCTTCGGGGAGAGGACAGAAGGGATGCAGATCTGTTCCAGTAACCCTGTTCCATGGTTCCCTCCTTGCAGGAGCCGTGACGGTGGCAAGGGAGGCCCTGACGTGGGCAACCAGGCTGCAGATCCAGGGCATGGATCCAGCCATGGAATACTGGGCATGAGATCTTCTCCCTGAAGCTCATGGAGAACTAGACAGCCCCCTTGCTCCTCTCCCAGTCCCAGATGGGGTTTGTTGCCCCTGTCTGTGGGGCCAGGAGGGCTGGGAGCAGAGAGCAGCACTGCAGGAAGCCCACAGGCAGTGCTTCTCGACTGCTGCCATTGCCATCCACACCACTGCTGGGAAGCATCTGGGACCAATCTGGAGTGGATGCAAACATGTGATTCCCAGTGCTGCCTCAGTAAGCTTGCCAAATATTTTGGCCTCTTCTCTGTGAGTTATGCTGCTGGAGCAGCTCTTGGCAGGGAAGAGGTATTCCTGTTGTGGGGAGAGGTTCCGAGTGGGGATGGTTGAGGCAGGAGAGGCTCTCACCAGGATGCTCACCCCTGTCCTTTTAATTGTGTCTCTAGGTGACAAAGTTTGTTAAGAATCAGGATGAGTCACAGTATTAAATGAATGCTTTGCCTCTCTCTGACTGATCTCCAAACAGATGCCTGCCTCCAACAAATTAGGCAGCAGGGGTATTTCTCTTGGAGGAACAATTTGCGGTATTAGCAAATCAAATTCTCAGTGGGCCACTCTTGATGGGAATTAACCTCACCTTGTGGGAGCAAAGCACTCGGCACCCGGGGTGGCGTAATTGAGTTTGACTTCTCGGAGAGCTGTGGTGGGCGTGATTGATCGGCAGGGAGACCCTCTGCCAGAGATTAAAATCCATCAGCAGCTTCGGAGCCACACGGGGAGGGTTTCTAAGAGCAGAACAAGGAATATGAGACTCACACCGTTCATGTTCCTGACCTTCCATCATTGTCCGTGACTTTGCTGTCAAATAATCCCAAGCAGGGATGTTTTCCGAGTGGTGTGATATGAGGGAGAAGTGCAGGGCCCTGCCTGCAGCACAGTTTCACTTCACTTCTGGAAGCAGTGGAGGAGAAGGAGATGGGATCACAGATCCATGCACAAGGCGCCAGTGTAGGAGCATCTCCCTCTGGTGAGATGAGCTGAGTGAGACAAGTTGCTGCCTAAAAAAAAAACCCAAATTGCTCAGCTTTTAAAAGAATGAGTATGTGACTACTCTTATAAATGAGCTCTGTAGATTTTTATTCAGCAGTGTGAGCGGTCTGTGGGGAGGGGGGAAGGACACGGATGTCCTTGTGCTGCTTGCTGGCTCTGGTGATTGTGCATTGTTTCTGGTGCCGAAGTACCAACCCCATGATTATTTTTCTTTTTTCGGTAGCTCCATCCTTAATCCTTTGCATCATGTGCAGAATCTCTGCTACAGGGTTTTAGTTTGTTTTATTTGCATTTCTGCTGGATATGGCACAAATCTGGTCTGTCCCTTTGCCCCTGCTCCTACAGAGGGAACTTTCCTTTCAAAATACCCATCGTCACCTGAAGCAGAACTTGGTCTCACACTGCCCTGTTAATGTACCACAAAGTCCATGAACCAGGCAAAAAAACCCACACAGATTAGGAAACATTCCCAAATTTCCTTGCCTCCCCCATCTCCACCCAAAGAGATGGAGACACTTGTGTAAAATTGCCTCACATTCACTGCACAAGCCCCAGTCTGTGACTCCAAACGTCCTAGCCAGGCTTGCCATCTGGATGAGCTTGACCTAGATACAAACTGATGTGTTTGAGCCAGCTTAAAGCATAGCCTTACTTTTGCATGGTGAACGGGACTGCCCCAGTACTTTCCCTGGAAATCATAGCTCTGCTTCCTCAGCCCTGTGCTGAAGCTGTGTTTTCCTGGTTGATTTGCCCCCGGGCACAATCTGGGGGGAAACTGGGATGTTTCTGGATCTTCCCTGTGCAAAGGCTGTAGGTTTCTCACCCTCTGCAACTTAAAAAGCCCTTCGTGCTACCGCCTCATTTCTCAGCAGAAATGGGAAAAGGTCACTCAGTCCCTCACCTACTAATCCGCTAATGGATGCAATGGTGAGTGCATGTTCAGCTTTCAGCTCCCCTCTCCAGTCCTTACCTCATAGCTCCATCAAGCCGGGCTCAGGTTTCCAGGCTGAAGGCATGGCAGCTGCCAGCATCTGACCTCCAGCTTTCCTCGACCTCAACAGGCAATTAAACAGCGGGGCGGTGGGGTTGGGGTGAGATGTGCTCTGACTTTGGGAGATTCTGACCCATTTTGATGTGTAAGCAGAGTCACCTGCTCCCTTTCAGTTCCTCACACAGTGAGCCCCCTGAGCACCGTGGTGTGGGTACCTGCATATCCCTTCCCTGGCAGCTTCGCTGAAGCCCCTGGCTTTACTCAGTGTTGTCATCCCCTGGGAGTTTCACATCTCCTCACCTGGACTTCAATTTTTTTTTTCTTTAATTTTTTTTTTCTTTTCTAATGTTGCAATTAGAAGCTTGTTACAAGGATTCTTAAAAATCATTAGCTTGGAAAAAGGGTTTCTCATTCTGCCCCTGTTTGACAGCAGTGGGGCTGGCACAAATGGATGATGTGACCACAGAATTACTTCAAAGCAAGCAGATGCCGCTTGGGGAGCAAACTCAACGTCGTGGGACTGTTCCTCCTCCCCCACATTCCTCAAGGAATAGCACTGCTCAGGGAGATATCAGAAGTCACTGTCACACCATCTCACATTCCTGATGCCTCAGGGTCAACCTACTTTGTGAGTTGCCTTCAAGCTCCTTTTCTCTGCTTCATGGCCACCCAACTTTATCAGAAAAGCCATGTCTTTGGTGAGTGCAGCTCTAAGTTGGAGGGATGATTCACAGTAGTTCAAGCTCTACCTGCAGAAGTGTTGTCTTGGGCTCTGATGCACAAGCTTCAAGGAATGGGCAGGAGCTCAACACCCCCTTGGTAAGACAGCAGAAAGAACAAGCTGTTACGTACAGAGCTAAAAATAATTGCAAAGCTTTGAGTTTTCCTCTGGTTGCAGCAGAATGATGCTCAAAGTGCTGATGGCCGAATTAATCTCTAAAACAGCTCTGACTTGACAATGCATTAAAACTTTTGTGATTTTCTGAAGCTCAGTTCGGATGAACGCAGAGCAGCACAGCTGCTTTGCTGGAGCTGCCATGATTCCTTGGAGGAGAGTGGCTTGGGGCAAATCCAAAAGCTGGTGTTCCCAAAAGGGTCGATGCCTTTTTTGGTAGAATTTTAATGGGCAGACTTAAGAAGGGGAAAAATGCACAAAATTGCTGAGATTGGCCCAGAAACTGACAAAGCATCTCTCTCTAAGACAAGCAGGATTCATCTGGGAAATAACAACATGGAATAAGTCACAGCCATGAGCCTGTTTGCAGGGAGCTGTACTCAGGCTGGGGAGGATATGAGCTCCATCTGGGGCATCCCAGGAATATCCCTGCCTGGTATCCTGAGCTCAGGGTGCTGGGGAGGGTGCAGACACCTCCGTGCTCACTGCAGAGCCCAGTGAGCATCTTTACTCAGCCTCATCCCCCCGGTCTCCCTCAGCTGTGGTGTTTCCCTCAGGCACAGATGGAGGTACCTGCCCGGCTGAGGCCACCTGGGCTGTGAGTGATCTGTTACAGCAGAGCCCCTTCCACCAACATGCAAGTTTTTATTCATTCCTTTGTTTTCACAACAGCAGCCAAGGGAGTCGCTCTGTCACCGCCTGTGACCAAAGAGCACAAAGGGAGAGAGGCTGAAGAGTTTGAACTATAATAAAACGCTCACTGTATCGATCTTGGCTCAGGATTTGTTTCCCTTCTTGCATTAACTCCCCATCGATTTCTGTGATGGCCTGAGAGCGTTCTGTCTGGTTGGACTTCTCCCTCAGCTGGCAGCACCCTGGTGCCTGCACCTCACTCCCCTGAGCTGAAGTGCTCATGGGCCAGCTCATACAAGGGGCTCTGGGGTGAGCAGGGCTTTGTTTCTGCCTCCTCAGTCATCAGGGGTTTGTTGCTGTATGTTAATTGCTATAGTTAGGGGAGAGGTTATTGCTTTAAGGTTGGGTCATTTTTTCAGTGCAGTATCACAATAAATGAGATCCAAGGCAGAGGAGTCCTGGCAGAAGTTAAAGAAGGGGCTTGGGTTTGCCCCTGAGATGCTCCATTTCCCCGTGATGGGGATCCTGACAAGGCTGTGTCACGGCTGCACCAAAGGAGCCTGAGGCACAAGCATGACCAGGGATGACTCCTGCTCACTGAGGCAGCTGGTTGAGGTGATGGTGCTTGTGGGAAGCCCTTCCCTTTGCTAGCTGGTGTTCTCCAATGCTGCCAGAGACGTGCTGAGATAAGACAGAGCAAAAACTCTTCCAATCTTTGCAAGGGACAGTGTGAGGTTAGCAGTGCCACTCACTCATGAAAGTGAGCTTTATTCTTGCTTCCTCTTACCTCCAGCTCTCACAGTGAAATCACTGAATGGCACTTCTGTGGCAAAAGGACCTTCCCTGGGGTCGTGGCAGGGGTTTTGGCTCCCTTTGCCTCTGTGAATCTGTGGCCCAATCCCTCCAAGCAGGGGGGTGGCAGCAGCACAGCCCTGGGTGAGCTTGGGGATGGGGATGGTGCCAATTGTGGTGTCCTGGCTCCAAACATCAGGTGCTGTTGTTTCCAGCCGCTGATGCTGTACTTGGCTCCTGGGCTTAATTTGGTTTTGCACGTTTATTGTTAATTATTGATGAGCATGGATGTTCTGAATTGGAAGAGGAATGGTGACTCCCGAGGTTTCATTTCCCCTGTGCTGTTGGATCCTTTTGGTGCTTGTGATTCACTTTTTAGTCCACCCAGAGAGAATTTTCTGTAAAACATTGACATCTAGTGGCTTTTCTGCCAAAGGAAACAAAAGTTTGACTGCAAGGTGGCCGGTCATGATGCCACTTGGGAAAGCAAGTGAATATTTTTCTCTTTCTTACACATCACAGAGGACATGGCAATCACACCTCGGGGACTCAGGGCTCCTGGGCACACATTCCTTGGTGTCCTCGTCCCGGAGGAGTGGCCTTCCCTGGCAGGGCAATTTGTTTATTGAGTTATTTTAATTGCATTTGCTTAAGTGGGTGGCTGGTACCCTGATAGTGTTTCTCCAGCATCACCTGGCTGAGGTCATGGTCACGTTAATGGAGGTGCAAAGAGCTGTCTCCATCTTCAGGCTGTGATGCTGGAGAACATGGTGTTTGATGGTGGATATTAATGTGCAACCCAGAGTGAGCTCTTAAAGCTGTACCTGTGTTTGAACTTGCAGCTTTTCCAGCTGGTGGCCTGATGAGTTCCCTGTGGCAGTGTGTCCCCCACGTGTGCCACTATCCTGGTGCTCCAAACCAAAGCCAGCACCTCCCTTGGAAACGTTCTCTCTTACAAAATGTTGTAATGCATCCTTTAATTTCCTATTAGTCACTTAGCTCTCCTCTCCCATCATTTCAATTTTTATCAGGTGAAGGCAAGGAGGATAAAACAGGATTTGCATGGGATTTTCCAGATCCTTGTTAGGGTGGAAATGGGTTGGGGCTTCTGGGCACACGCCATTAATCTAGCCTGCAGAAGAAAATGTCCTGTAGGAAGTGCCTTCCTTCCTCGGAGGTGTTGTGCTGCCCTGGGGCTTGTGCGGCTGAGGCCCACTGCTGCTCATCAGGGAACGTAGCACAAGCAACTCTTTGCAGACTGCAGAAACCTGACAGTGCAGCTCTGTTGTACAAGGAAATTAAAAGAGCCAGAGCTGTCTGTGTCCTGCTTGAGTCGTGGCTTATGTTCTGGGAGGTGCTTCAGCTATTCTCCCAGGGTCTGGGGAGGGCACCAGTTGGGGCACCAGCAGGATGGTGTTGCCACGCAGGCAGCCCAGCACAGAGGGGAATCTTGGGTCCCCTTCGCCTCTGTAGAGGCAACACCCGTTAAACAGAGACAGCCGTGTGTGTGTGCAGGCAGATACAACCCTTCCCACTCCCCCCGGGGATTTGTTCAGCCGTCCTTCACCCTGCAGAGGTGAGCACGCAGAGGAGCCTCTGCAGCAGGGCTGCTGAAAGCCTCTTAAGTGCATCTCCCAGTTTCCATTGATTTTGAGCGTTAATGCGCTGTGTCCTGGAGACACGCGGGACTAAACGCTCTGTTTTCCTCTCCCCTTGGCAGGAATTTCTACTACATCACCATCCTGCGTGACCCCGTGTCCCGGTACCTGAGCGAATGGCGCCACGTCCAGCGAGGAGCCACATGGAAGGCGTCCCTGCACGTCTGCGACGGCCGCTCCCCGACCACCGAGGAGCTGCCCAGCTGCTACACCGGGGACGACTGGTCGGGCTGTTCCCTGCAGGAGTTCATGGATTGCCCCTACAACCTGGCCAACAACCGCCAGGTCCGCATGCTCTCCGACCTCAGCCTGGTGGGATGCTACAACCTGTCGGTCATGCCCGAGGAGCAGAGAAATAAGGTTCTGCTGGACAGTGCCAAGGAGAACCTGAAGCGGATGGCCTTCTTCGGCCTGACCGAATTCCAGCGCAAGACTCAGTATCTCTTTGAGAAGACTTTCAACATGAACTTCATCTCGCCGTTCACGCAGTACAATAGCACAAGGGCCTCCAGCGTGGAGATAGACAAGCAGACTCAGCAGCGCATCGAGGCCCTCAATTTTTTAGACATGGAATTGTACGATTATGCAAAAGACCTGTTTTTGCAGCGGTACCAGTACATGCGGCAGAAGGAGCACCAGGAAGCGCGGCGGAAACGCCAGGAGCAGCGGAAGATCCTGCGGGCGAAGCAGGCGCACCTGAGGGAGCAGGGGGAGAACAGCTCCAGCACTGACTACACAGGGAACGTGGAGCGGTGGCGGCGGTAGTGGGGGGCACCCGCCAGGCACCGGAACCCAGCAGAGCCCAACCCAGCTGGAGGCCACGAGTGATGCTTCTCAAGGGTCTGAAGCAAAAAGAGGTTAAAATGTTGCCTTTGCAGTTGCCTTTGCAGTAAATGTTGTACTGTACGTGGAACACTTAATCTTAGCGTGTAATTAAATTGTCCTTTTTAGGTTTGTTGGATTATTTATGAAATACAGGAGCCAAGTAGGCTCACCGGAAACGTTTGCTTGGACATTTATTTAAAAGAAATGAAAGAAAAAAAAGTCCTTAAATTAGTTATGAATACAAAATGGGATGCTGGAAAATGTTTATGATGCTCGGCTGAAATCTGTCTGGGAAGCAAACTCATTTCCTAATAGCGAGCATTTAGCATACACTCACAATACAGTATATGAGCAAAACCTTTTTCCTTTGATTTTATCTTAATTTTATTTTAATAACGTGTTTTCAAGGGCACCAACTGCTTATGATATTTACCAAGTTAATGAGTGAACGATGAAGGGAACAATAAAGGTCTAGAAAAATTACCGACTAGTTTTATGTATAATATTGGCTTTTAAAATGAATAGAAGTAATTTCTCTAGTTATATAAATATTTAAAATTTTAAACTTTTTCTACCTACTGCTGTTTAGAGTTTTAAGCTTGGTCTATCTCATACTTAAAAAAACGTAAAAAAAAGACATACATACTTTTCTGAACTCAATGCCAATGTTATAGACACTGTTTCCAGAATTTTTCAGGGCAGTATGATTTTAACCATTCTGGAAAAGTCACAGCACATTCTCATGTTTGTTTCATAAAGCCTTTTCCAAATTATAATCCTGTGACAGTGTCTCATTTTAAGTCTTTCTTACCCGTTAGAATACATAATGCTGAATTTATCATTCCTTAATAATTGGTGGTATAAACTAGATGAAATTATGTTGCGGATATTTGTGTAGTGTCTTTAAAAAGTCATAAAACTCTCTAATCCCAGCAATATTATGAAGAGAATTGCTCAATGGAAGTAGATTTACACTTGAATTAGGATTTACTTCCAGTAAATCTTTGCTACACCTGATAAGAACAGGGCTTTTTTTTTTTTTTTTTTTAATATGCTCTTGAGCCCTTCTTAGCGATGACAGATGAGGACAGAAAATGATGGAAGCCAGTTTTTCCATAGCCATAGTTACACAGGAGGGAAGGTTGTGTGGTGCATGGGGTGCAGCAGCTTGCTGGGACACAGGGTGCGGAGCCGGAGCCGGGCCGGGATCACCCGCAGCCCTCCGGCCTCCCCCAGACCCACAGGGACAGCAGACGGGGCAGGTGGTGCGAGGGGCTCCTATAACTCTCTATGCAAAAAAATATAAACCTCTGCAAGGCTTGGGCTAGACAGTCAGCAAGTTCAGAACATTTGTCCTGCAGTGCTCCCGAGCTTGGCACTGAGCGCAGATCCCGGCGCGGGGCCGCGGTGGAGACTCCCGGGAAGGGCCCTCTGTGTCCCCAGGGACACGATGCTTACAAGGCTCTCTTGCACTATTGCCTTTCACCTGTAATACTCTATACACTCTGAAGGCAGGGGGGCAGAAAATGAGGCAGAAGGCTTCAAAAACATCACCGGGCTCCACGCCTAAGTTACCTGGAAGTGGTTTTACATCTGATGCTGTGTGGCAGCCTGGGGGCAGCAATCCTGCCAGGGGCGAGGGGAGAGCAAAGCAGCAGCAAACCAATACCCTGCATTAGCAGCTTCAAGAAGAGAATAACTTCATGTACAGCAATTTTTTTTTTTAAATGAGAACTGCAGTTGCCAATATGATGTCTTGGTTGTATTTTGGTTTTCACAGGGGAAAATAATTCGCTCTTGAAACTGAAAGGCACTGCTGTAAACAGGACTTAACCGTGGGCAAGCTGGAGGCCTGTTGCAGGAGGTGCATCTTGTTTTTATGCTGTGGTGTGCATGGTTTACAGAGACTAGTTGCATTTTCTTTGTGTATACTGTTTATTGTATATAGGGGATGTACGAATATAAGGATACCATTTTGTCATAACCATATCACATTCTACTGATTTCCACCGTAGACGCTGTCTTATTGTGTAGATTTACAGGCCGATCCACTGACTTTGATTGTGTAATTTAACAATAGAACTGATAAATAAAATTTAACTACAGATTTCTGGTTTTCATGTGATTATTTCTTTTTCTGACAGTGTGCTAGGAGCTTCACAGTTCAGAATAGATGGTAATTCCAACATGAGTGAAATAGCAGTTGACAGCAAGTATTTGAATTTAAAGTCATGGCTTTCCTGAAGTGTATTTAAACCACAGCTTTCAAGGGCAAAGCCACTTTGAACTTTCTCTGGGTCAGGACTTACTGCAGAGGTTTTGACTGCTTTTCTGAGTAGTCCTCAGAAAAACAAGCTGTGTTTTCTGGTGATTTTAAATAGGATTGTCAATGGTCTGCAGCATTAAGGAATTCTTTTTCAGTCTGTACGTATATGTGTGTGTACGCATATGATTTTTTTTTTTTCCCCCTTCATGAAATACCCTCCATTTTTGTTCCAACGCTCTGGAGGATGGTACCTGGCTGCTGACTTCCGGTGCATCCTGCTGTATACCTCCTGGGGACACACAAAAAAAATAAACCAGAATTAGAGGCAAAAGTAGGTGAGAATGAATTAAGCCATAACACTCCAGATCAACTAGAAAAAATCATATCATAGAACTATAAAATGGTTTGGATGGGAAGGGACCTTAAGCTCATCTCATTCCACCCCCTTCCATGGGCAGGGACACCTTCCACTAGGTTGCTCCAAGCCCCATCCAGCCTGGCCTTAACAATTCCAGGGATGGGGCAATCAGGGCAATCCATGGCAGTAACAATTCCAGGGATGGGGCAATCAGGGCAATCCATGCCAGTGCCTCACCACCACCACAGGGAGGAATTTCTTCCTGATATCTAATGTATATCTGCCCTCTTTCAGTTTAAAGACATTCCCCCTTATGCTGTCACTCCATGCCCTTGTCAAAGTTCCCTCTCCAGCTCTCTTGGAGCCCCTTTAGGTACTGGAAGGTGCTCTAAGGTCTCCCCAGAGCCTCCTCTTCTCCAGGCTGGACACCCCCAGCTCGCTCAGCTTGCCTCCAGAGCAGAGGTTGTCCAGCCCTCTGAGCACCTTCTTGGCCAGAGATGCCATGAAGATACTTGTTTACAATTTGAATGGAGGCATATTTTTCTTGGTGGCTATAAAAGACCCACAGGTTTGCCAGTTTTGCAGCAGGACAGTGGACATGAAGGTGTCTGTGGGAGACTTTGCCTTGACCTACTCGAATTCCCCTGTGAGGACAGAGCTGCCCTTCCTCTTGTGAGTTCCTGCAGGGGCATCTTGCCTCTGTGAGGCTTTTTGGGTCCTGGGGACCAGGGAATGGAGGGGTCTGCCAGCAGATCTGCATTTGACTGGCTTTATAGACAGGTCTGGTAGTGCACTGAGAGAGCTGCTGGTGGAGCTGCTAATGGGATAGAGGTCATGCAAGATGCCTCCCTGCAGCTGAAAAAGCACCCAGCAGTGAAGCCTGGCGTGAAACCAATTGGGGTTGCCTTTCGAGGGGAGTAATTTGACAGCTGAGTAAACTCTTACTGCAGGAGAGGAAGGACGGAGGAGTGGGGAATGTATTTGGACAAACTTCAGAAGCTGAGGAGCTACAGCAGTGAGTCAAGTAGCTCTCAAACCCTCCAGTGAGTTTTGAAAAGCCTGGAGAAACATTAGGAAAACTCTTCTGAGCACCAAGATGCCTCTTAAGTTTCCAGGGATGGAAGGGGATGTCAGCACCACCAGCACTGCCAGCATCCACCTGGGCCAGTCAGCGTGGAGATGAGGGCTGTGCTGGAGATGGAGATGTGTAGTCCTAATATTAATGTGAAAGGGAACGTGTTGGTTCCTTTTGCCCTCCAGAAGATTAAAAAGCTGATAACTGAGACCTGTGTGGCCTTGCAAAGGGGCATATTTGGGGCTAATAGGGACTAAAGGTTTCCTGAAGGGTACTTGGTATGTCAAGGTTGTTGGACGTGAACTGCTCAGCTGATTTTTGTCAGTGACCTTTGCATCCACTTTATATGACATAGGATACATTTCAGTGTGCTGTAATACATGTTTGCTTCCAGATACGTCATTTTAGACTGAAAATGAACGAATGGGCTTTTTTGTGTAATTTTTAAAATTCACACATTATTCAAAATTATCAGAGCCACGAATAACACCTGACAGACACCAGTGCAATTGCTGTTTCAGCTGTTTCTGCTCATTAAATTAGTGAGGAAAGGAGAAGAAAACCTGATACATCTCCTCTCTTAGATTTGAGCCAGAAATACCAGATAATTGAAGGAACCTGTCAAACTAACGCAAACCTTCAGCTGCAGACGTGAGCTGCCAGGCTGGCCCAGTACTCCTGGGGAGGCACAGAGAGCAGCTCTGGGTGGAGGGGTCATCCTGATGGAGATGTCTTCTGCAGGAGAAATATTTTCCAAGCAGGTGATAAATTTAAATCTTTCACTTACTAAAAATATTCCTGTCTCCAAAGCATTTGGGTGGAGCTGGGGGTGGTTTGGTTATTGCTGGACCCTGCTGGGCTGGCAGTGCCTGGGAGGAGAAAAGCCAAGGATCCTTCTCACCACAGGTGGGAAAGGGGATGCTGGGATAGGGACCTGGGATCTCCTGCCTCCAGAATGGATGGAGCATGGACAAACCAAGCTGTGATCTGAACAAGGGTGGGCTCTGGGCTCTGGAGGCAGCTGGCACTGTGTCCTTCCAGCCCCGCCGGCAGCCGTGGCTCCGTGGAGGAGCAGCCTGCACAAACCTTCCTGAGCAGAAAGCACAGCGTCTGAACTCCTACCTATGAAATTCAATTCCGGGTTTCCTAAAGCAATCTCCCTGTTCCACCAGCCTCATCAGGGAAGGGTGTAATTTCATTTAATCCATTTCTTGAGTTCAGAGTGAACGGCACTGCCATCATGCTAATATCACTGCTCTGCCATCTCTAGAGACGGAGTGACGAGTTTGGGCCTGAAATCGAATTTGGCTCTGAGCTTCCAGAGGATCTATCAGCCAAATTACCCATGGACTCTACCCAGAAGCTCTGTCATGCAGTTTAGCTCTGTGAGGATACATTAGGCCAGGCTGGAGAGGTTATATCGCTTTTTGTTTTGGGAGCAATGAAATGCTGAAATAATATATATGCAAAGCAATCAAAATAGTTACAGTGAGGGCTGAGTGTTCATTTTCAGGACACTGCAACTGCTGCCTTTTGGTGTCTTCAGCTATTTTAATTTATGTATTCCCTCCTATGACTGCAGATAAGGTTTTCACTCGAGAGGATGTGCACAAGCAGTTGTTGACACAAACCTCTATATAGAGATTAATGTCAAATATATGTATTTTCTGATAGGCAAATGGGTCCCAGCACAGCACTCATTTCAGCCCTCATTCTGATAATGAGGTCTCAGCTCCACAGCATCAGTTGGTGGCCAATGGCACAACACTTGTTTTGCCAGTGAATAGCAAATTTTCTGATAAATTAAATTTGGGAATGATGAGAATTATAGTGGAAAAAAGGATGAGTTCAAGGGATATTTAGACCAGAGGAAAGGTGAGATTTCAGAACAGCTCTGCGTTTTGAGGTTCTCAGCTCACTTTTTTTTGTCGCCCTTTTTTGAAATTACATTCTTCTTTTAAATGCTGTCTTTAAATTGTAAAGACAATCTGTAACGAGCACAAATGATCTACAAGCTGCATTAAGCCTTTGATTTCAGGTGAAATGGTTTAGCCTGACTCGGGATAGAAATTTTGTGACCTTTTCCTTTCAAAAGGTCCTACAAATACAAGCTGCTAGTTTTGGGGTGGGCTGTGGCCGCAAGGGGAGCAGAGCCTTGAGGGGTCTGTCTCCCCTTTGCACTTCTTGCCTGTTGCTTGTTACAGCAACAGCTCTGTAATGTTATTGATATTAGGTGAAGCACATGGAAAGTATTATTTTGTGTCACACAAGCAGGTGAATAGGGGGGTTATGCCACGTGGGAGGTGTGTGCTCCACAGGGGGAAACTGGGAATTTCCCCTCTGGGCATGGCAAGCTGGGAAGCATATTAATAGACATCATTACATTAGAATAATTGCTGTGGAATCAGCAAGCACGTACATAATCTTTAATGCCTGGGAAATCTCACACAGTTTCAAAATAATTAAAAGTGGGATTAATCTAGATGCCAGACAACGCCTGCCTAATTACTAATGAATAAAGCTGTCTGAATGGCTGCAGCACCCTCAGCAGCATCAGACTTTGAAGTCAATCCCCTGCTAATGGGCGACAGGGCAGGAGCCGGGCCCTATCCCCATCCCCACAGGCTGTGACTGTCTGGAGGTTGGTGAGAGCCCACCCAGGCATGGCACCCACCGGGGATGCTCCGGGGAGGTGCTGCGGTGGGTCTGGGGGCACGGGGTACCTGGGGCATGGGCCCCAGCCCTCCTGGAACATCCGTGTTTGTGCAGGCGTGCTCTGCACGTGGCTGGGAGCTGGCCCCGAGTCGGCCCCACAGCAGGGATTGGGGATGGAGGGATTTAGGAAGTGATTACGTGGCTGGCTGAGAAGCCTCAGCTGGGCAGGGGCCCTCAGTGCCTCCGAGCAGCAGGAGCTGTGTGTAAAGGCGCGCGCTGGGAAGATGATCTGTCCCCACGCGCTCTTTGGCAGACCTGGCTTTCATACGTCACCTTCTGATTCCTTTCAAAAATAAATCGGCAACTTTGTGAAGGGTCTGTGGAGCCCCTACAACCTCAGTAGGTGTCCTGAGCGCTGCACAAACCCAGACCCGGCGGGGTTTTGCCGTTGAGGTGTTGTAGCGATGTTTGCCGTGGCAGCCAGGATGTGCTGCAGCCTCTCTGCTCTGTCAGGCAGCCGGGGCCCTGCGAGGCTGTGCCCACAGCCAGGCAGCACCCGCTCCCATCCCACACAGCAGCTGGGCAAGGCCCCTCACGGCAAAACCCCGGGCTGGCTGTAGCTGGGGGTTGCCCCCAATTCACAGCCTGGGCCAGGCAGGGACCTCTGCTCACGGGAGCAGCTTCATGGTTTTATAAGGCTGCAAATAAAAGAGCCAAAATCCTCCCCACAGGGAAGGTGCTGTGATGCACATCCCAGCTGAGCCTCGGAGATCCTGGGAACACACTGGCAGAGCTGGGGCACGCTGGCTGTGTCAGGGTCAGGATGTTCATGGTGCTGGTGGGTAGAAGCCACTGCATACAGACTGACCCTGGGTGCCACTGACCAGTGCCCAGTGTGCCCCATGGTTGTGCTGCCCCAAGGTGTTTGCAGACACCAACCACAGAGTTACAGTAATTACTGGGATTTTTGTGTTCTCTGAAGAACTGCCACACGTGGAGTAAGTCCTGCTGCTGGATTGAAGGCCGGTGTAAGAAACGCCCCTTTCCTCTGTTCCCAGTGCTGCGGTTTAGTGACAATGTGGGATAACCTCTGCTGCTGCTGGGAAGTGCATTTGCTGCTGCTTGTTGCCCTGTTTGTTGTAATCCTTTGAGGTTTTTTATGGGTATGTGTTTATTTTGATGCAGTTGAAAAACACATGGTTGGCCCCCCAGATCACACAAGCTAATTGCTGGGATGGACAGATGAGTGCAGTGAGCAGGTCCCTGTGGCTGGAGGGAGGCCCCTGTCCCCCTTTGGCTAAACCAACCCACCCTCACCCTCTCTCCAAAGGCAGCTCCTTTGGCGCAGAGAAGGACCGTGTCCATGGTGAGTCACAGGCCTGTGCCCCTCTGCCCGGCCATGCTTTGTTTCAGGTGTATCCATGCTGGGATTGCTGAGGGGATCCCTCCATGGCTCAGTCCAGCCCCGCGCCGGGCCCTGCCCAGGGAGCCCACGTGCACCAGGCTCTGCCAAAACAACGCTGGCTGCTGGGGCTGATCCGACGTGCCAGGGGGGCACTGCCAGCACCACAACAGGCAGAGGGGCAGGGTTGGCGGCAGCAGTTTTCCTAACAGTCCCTTTCACCACGTCCTCACAGTCCATCGTGGAGGGAACACAAATTACAATTAGGGACATTCTGCCTCCCTCGGGTGCCCTTCAGGGCACATTCCGCACGCCGCTGCCTGGCCATCCGTGCCCGTGGTGTGTGGGTGGCTCTGCAGGGCCACCACAGTGCCGCTGACTCACACGTGGTGCCACCTCCCTCACCAGCCGGTCACACCATTGCAACGCTGCTTGTTGTTTTGGTTTGGTTTTTTTATTATTCCCTTTTTATGGCCTTGCTGAGAAAATGCTGCATCGGCGTCAGTGCGTGCAAAGTGCTGCCTGCAGAATTCTAACTCCCTTGCACGGCCTTTTGGGATGTCACTGCCAGTCTGGAAGGAGTCGTGCTGGCTCTTTGTCAAACATCACATTGATTTTTAAATTACTCTGATGGCTCTTTAAAGCAGAGCACTTTTTGTGGCCTTCTGCGTTTGTCATCACTGATCTCTCTCTTTCCCATGAAAGGGCAGAGGGGCGGCATTATCTGGTTTGGCTGCATTGATTTTCTGGGAGTGGCAAGTCAGATTTTGGATGGGGAGAAGATCAGAATTGAAATGGCCGACTCCATTTTTTTCCCAGTAGCGCTCAGCTCTTGAGCAGGAAGGGACTCACAGAACACACTCTGTCAGCAGAGTTTTTCTTCCCAAGTCACCTGGGTGGTGGATGAGACATCATTGCCCGGGCTGAAGGTCTGTAAGGCACAGATCATGAAGTGAGATAAAGGGGCAGCAGGGCCCACACAGTCCTGCCTCCTTCTTTGCTGAGTCTGGCAATCCACGCCCTAAACCCTCACCCCTTTGACCTGGCTGCTTTTCTGTCACTTCTGTACAAAAATGAAGGTCAAACCAAAGGTTGCAGAAGCAATGCTAAAAATTCAGATGTAAAGGTGAGTCATTCTTCACCTTGTGCAGGCTGCAGAACAGCCTTTCCATGAGGATAAATACAATCTCAGTATCTGTACACTCAGCTGTTAATACTGTAAATGAAGTACAATGTTTTTCAGATTACTGAATCATTGCTGTCGGTAGAACAAGCAGCTCAAGCAGGCTGCCAAGGCAGGAGATGAAAGAAATAATTAATTTTATGTTACTGGTTCATGCACAAATTTCTGAGTGGGGGTGATTAACTGCTGGAACAAGGCACTGAGGGGAGCGGGGGATTCTCCAGTTCCTGCTGTCTCCAGATGAAGGCTGGCTGCTGCTCTGTGAGGGATGCTTTTGCCAGACAAAGTTGCACTCAGTGCAAGTGCAACCAGCTGAATTGTGGAGGGAGCCCACCAAGTGCAGGGGGCAAGTGGAGACAATCTAATCATCTCAGCCACCCTTAACACTTGTGACATGCGCTTAGAAAAGGTCTTGCTGCTCTGCAGGTTCTGAATATTCATGGGTCAGTTCATTCTGACCCTTTAAAGAAATATCTCAGCTGGCACCAACCACTGGGGCAGTGGTGCTGTCCCCTGTGCCTCCGGGGATGCTGCCATAGCTGCCTGCCTCTGTTCCCTGCAGGATGCTGTGCAGGGGCCTTTCCGTGCAGCCAGACAGCCTTCCCTGGAAGGGAAACACAGGCATGGAGAGGTGCAGCACTTTGCTTTGGGGGTGGGAGGGAAGCTGCCCTGAGGGTGACAGCGTGGCAAAGCTGCCTGTCATCAGTCAGCTGCAAAACAGAGTCTCCTGCTCTGCAACCTGTTGATCATTTTATATATTGCTTGTGTGCAGCAGGTCACAACAGAGAACACTGGTTCTCATCTGACCCTGGCAGTGCTCATCTTCCTCACAGACCTTGGGTGGGGGTTTGGATGCATCCCCTGCACTTGCATGCAGCTCCATAGCTCTGATCCTGGGAAATGGTTCTGATTAATTCTCAGGACTGGTACTAATTAAGCAGGATGCACCTTGGGCTTCCTCGACCAAAATGTTGGGGTGTGACTCATTTGCTTTGACTGAAGATCAGCCTGGCTCCTCAAGGGAGGGCTCAGCATCCAGGGGAGCAAAGAAGATGCAGCTGGGACAAGAGGGGACATATTGAGCACATCTCAAGAGTTATTTGCTTGTGCGACCTCAGAGAAGAGCCCGTTTCTCAGGCCCCCAACGCCAAGGATGCTCCTTGCCATAGGCTGTTGTGTGAGGAAGACTTTGCTGGTGATCATGAGGCTGAATATTCAATGTTCCCATCACCTGCTAATCAGGAGAGATGCCTGAACATCTCATCAGATGCCAGCCTGATCTCTGCCCTCATCCAGTGCCAGAATCCCCGCCCTCAGGGCAAAGCTTTCCCCTCCCTGGCCCTGTCTGATGCCCAGGGGGAAAAGAGGCATTTATTGAAAGGCTTTCTGTGTGCTGGCCAAGTTCTGCTTGATATTCAGAAGTGGAAGAAAGTAGGAACCTTAATGTTTACATCCGTACCAATTTAGGCTTTAATTTAGGTAATATAATGCAATCTATCTTTCCCTGGGTTTTAATAGCTTTTCTATTATTTTGCTCCACAGCTACTTGGAAATGTGAGCTCCTTTACTACGTGACTACTTAGACCAATAAAAGAGCTATTTACTTAACACATTAGTTTGCAGGCAGCCCTCTGTGAGCCTGCTGGTGGAGGCTGCCTGTGTCCGTGGCTGTGAGTATGAATATGCATAATTAATGAATGTTATTTGCTGGACATTTATTCCTGAGTGTCTCAGCTCTCCTTGACCGAGAAATTCTGTCTCTCTGAGATCTAATGAAAGGTTTAGACTTTTTAATTTATTTTCTTAGATTAGTCTCAGAAAATAACCCTATTATTCTAATAGGTAGATCAGTCCCTGAGGAAGATATGAATAAATGAAAAAGCAATAGGTGAAAAATAGGCCAGAGCTGCTATTACAGAAGAGTCTTTCTGACCTTTTAGTTTTTGGTTCAGAAACACAGGAAATCAGACTCTGTGAGCACGCAACATGCAGTCAGGTGCTCCTGCAGCCCCAGTAGCTGGTTTTCTGTCCAAAGTGACAGAATTTCTACTAGAGCAAACATTTTCTCTGAAAATACATTTTAAGTGCCTGCTATATTAAATCTATTTTAGGTTGCATCGAGTGCACAAAATTCAGTGTCTGTGTTCAGTCCCATTTTGGACTGTGCACACTAGAGGGAGCCATGGAAAAACCAATCCCAGCCTGCTGCCTGGCTGCTGCCCTTCTCCCCATAGCCCTGGGCCCTGCCTGCTTCTGACTCTCCCCTGGGAAAATGGGTGTCTTTGAGGAGCAAACCCTTAAAAAAAAAGCTGTTTGGGAACGTTGGAAGAGCAGTTTTGATGAAAGTAATGTGTATTGCTTGAATATGCTGGTGTTTGTCAAAGTTTCAGATGGGAAAAAGACTTTTTTTTCAATCACATCTAAATGTTACCTCTTGAGAATGTCCCAGGTTAGGTGATGTTGGTCCTTTTGGATGTTGCCCTGTATTCCTGTTCCACACTGAAACATTGTGCATACAGCCAGGAGATGCTTTTACACAGTATCTCTCTCTCAGGAGGACAGATGCTGTTGAAGGTACCCAGGACATAAGTAAAATATTTCAGGAGACAGGAAATTATTTTTGCAACTCTTTCATCTGAAATTCCACCTTTTTCTCCTGCTTCCAAGATCTTCGTGTGCTCATCACCCACAAATTCACCTAACCTCTTCTTAAAGTCCCCTGCGCTCCCAATACCCAATCCCACAGAGGGGAGTCCTTGGGGCTGGGAGAGAGGGAGCTCCTCTGCTTTCCTTCTGCCTGAGCCCTCTTTCCATTGGAAAACAGGGAATGGGAGCTCCCAGCTCACCAGCAAAGTCCCAGACTCCGACTTCCTCCTGAGCCCCCATTTTCCTCAGCTAAGTTTTGCTTGTTTATAAGGGATGACTTGGGATGACAGGTGTTCTTTTTTTGCCTCCTTTGGGAGCGGATATTGGGAACTGGTGATGCAATGCCCATGTGCTGATGGATCCCTGAGGAGGTTCATGCACTCCGCGAGGCCAGGACGTGCCAGGCAGCCACTCTGAGGGCTGTATTTTCGCAGCGACTGTTTTCCCTGGCAGCTTTGTGGAAAGGATTGGGGCTGTTAGTGGGACACGGCTGGAGCCAGAGCAGGGGTACGAGCAGTTAGCCCGTGCTGTTGTTAATGGTGGCTACAGGGCTGCACATGTGAGGCCCGAACGATAACAGGCGCGGGCTGTTTGCTTTGCTGCCTTACGGCACAACAGCAGCTTTGTTGGAGCTTTGATGAGCTGTCTCTGCTGCAGCTCGGGTACGGCCTGCTTTCCTGTCTGCAAGGAAACATCATCTCTGTTAAGGCAGAAATGTTTTCCTCTGAATGACAAGAAAAGAAAAGCTGAGCAGTGGTCTTGTCAAGTGGTGTTCCACTGATAAAACAGAAAATAGGACAAAAGTTTTCTCCCATCAAACAGGGTTATTCTCAGCCAAGAGCAGACATTTTGAATTTATTTATTTTCTCTTCCTCCTGTGCTCTTTTCATGCTCCCAGCTGTGTAAAGTTTCAAAGGGGCTCTGGGCCTGACACTGCAATTCCCCAAAAGACCTATCAATGGGATAAATAAATCCAGCAACAGGATGGGAGAGAGAAACAGACAGCAGCTAACTAGTCAGGAAGACTTTCCAGGATTTCAGCCAAACCATGGCCCAGAGGTGGATGCAGGGCTCAGCAAGTGGGATATGAACACTGTTGCATTTGAGGATCACAGCTTGGAGCTGTGGCAGCGCGAGGAGTGGCAATACTTCCTGGCCTTTCCTGCTCTCCCACAGTGATTAGTGCACCTTCTGTAAGTCATGGAAAAAGAAATATTAGCTGAGTAATGCTTAAACAAAGCTTCTGTGTGTTTTGGGATGGTGGGGAGTGTGCAGGCTGGGCTGCCCAGGCAACCCAAGAGTCGATCTAGAGTAGCTTTTAGCTTCTGATGAAGCCTGGCATATCCTTCTGCTTGAAACAGTGACACTGGAGAAAATGAGGACCCATATGGGAAAGGGAGATACCTCCTTAGCATCATCACATCCTCAGTCGACTGAAGACCCAGGGGGGTTTGTTTCAATCAGGGGTGGAGATCTAATTCCAAAGTGGTGTGCAATGCACACCAGACACTGTCTCAGTGCTGTGATCTGCAGGGAAAGATCTCCAGGGGGATGGTGCTGGTTGGGTTTGGAGCTGATGCCATGATTCAAAGGGACCCACCAGGGACAGTGTGTGTTAGGGTTCCCCTGCATGCTGGACATGGCTGGGAAAAAAAATTTCTCATTTTCAGATGCATCTCAGGCTCTCTGAAGGCACAGTTGAGTGCTGAGGGACAGAGTTGAGTCCAGTGTGTTTTTCCCCACCACTGCACCTAGTTTTATTTAGAAAAAAGGGCAGCAAGGCTGGCAGAAGCCATTCTTTGCGATATGATGCAGCAACTGAAAGGAGAAACTCTGCTTTTTATGTCTTTCATGGAAAGGCTTCCCATTTAGTCCAGGAGTAGCAGCTGCTCTCCCAGTTTACAACACACAAACAGACCGCATTGTTTTCTGATTTGCCTTTTTTATTACAGCAGATACTGGATGGGTAACTAGAGAAAAAAAGCAGGGAAAGACCAACACAGGTGGCTCACTTTATGGCATTCGGGAACTGTAGAAGCTCAGCACATGCTCTTCCAGGCAAACACCACCCAGGTGTCCCCATGATTGATGCTGCTATCTCTGGGTGCGTGGGAAAAGGGTCTTTTTGGGGTGGGTGAGGCAGCGAGCTGACGGTCCCAGGGGAATTTCGCGTGTACAGGATATGTGCAAGAGCTGGGAGATGCCCCATGAGCCAGGCAAGAACCAGCCTGTGAGGGGGACTCTGCACCCTGGCGGGATCACTGCAGCCAAAAGGGACTTTTTTCCCTCTAGTCATCAAACACAACTGCATTAATGTGAGGGAGCAGAGCGCTCAGCAGGCAGGGGCCATTTTAACAATGTGGTGATGTCTCCTTTTGTTTTTTTTATTTAACCAAGATCACACCTGCAAATGGCTGAACAGATTTCTGTAAGTCGGGCTCCTCTGTGTCAGGTGCTCAGCGGGTATTGCTGCCTCGGCTGATTCTTCTGTAGGCAGCACTGGATTTTTTTTTTTTTTTTTTTAGAGCTTCCTCAAGCGCATCTACCCTCCCGGCTGCTCTCACGGTGTAGCAAAGCAAAGGGGCTTCTGCCAAGGCTTGCCAGGCAGGCCACTCCGCAGGGCTCTCCTCTGCCTTCGGGTGACTTGAACGCTTGTGAATTGGCAGCGGGTTCTTAGCCCTCGCTGGAGGCAGAGGCTGTGCCAGCACGCTGCTTCCTCCAGCGCATCGCTCCGGTGATTACAGCTTGACTCAGCCTTGCAGTGCTGCTGTTCTTCCCTTCCGAGCCTCTCCTGGGAGGCAGAGGTTTTGGCAGGCACTTCCCCGGTGTAAGGCACTGTCTCTGGGGGCTGGGGTTCACTTACCAGGACTGTCTCGCATGTGCCCGAATTGGCTGCAGGCTCCAGCCATCGAGGGAGAGGAGCGAATGCCAGCAGCCAGTGAGTCAGTGAGCTCCCTCGGTATTTGCTAGGCTTGGGTGGGGTTCCTCAGAAATGCCAGTTCACTTCCAAAGGAACATAAATCACTACATTTATACAAGCTTCAGTTCCGCAGATCCCTGTTTAGCAGCCAGGATGGGGTTTACAGTTAATTAAAAAAACAAAAAAGAAGAGGGCATGTGAAAGCAAGACCCAAATGTCTTTAATAATTATCCCAAGAGCGAAAACTTTCACTCTTCTGTCGGATGATGACAAACACTGGGGAGCAGCCGCCCCCGGAAACTCGGGCCCCTCCTGCCTCCCTCCCTTTGAAGCTTGGTTTCCTTCCCCTCGGCGGTGCAGCGACGTGACTGGGGACAGTGTGTTCATCACATGCTGACTCTCGGCGGGGCTGAGCCCGGCTGCTCCTACAGCCGCTCCTACAGCCGCCCATGTCCTCCCTGCAGAGCAGCTCCTCCGTGGCTGTCTGGCAGAGGGGCAAATGGGGCGGCTGCAGCCATTTGCCGGCTTTGGGGAAGGAATCCCTCTTTCCCCATCTTGCCTGGCTCTGCACCCCTCTGTACGGGTGAGTTGTGGGCCAGGGCGGACAAGGACACTCTTTTGCTGGAGGAAGGGATCAAGCATTGTTCTGCGGGTATCCTACCATATCAATCAGCAAAGAAAAACTCCCAAATCCTTTTGTTTAAAACAGCTGGACCTCCCTTATCTGCTTCCACAAACTGAGAGCATCTTTCATCTTTTCCTGCCCTCTTGTTGCTGATTCAAGTCAGTTGATTTAAAACCCTGGATACCTGATGGCTGGGGTCTTGTTTGCCGCATGTACCTGATGCTCACAACCACCCAGAACCCATTGCCTCCTTTGTGAGTCTTGTTCCCCTCCAGTGTTTCTACCTTTGACGTTACATTCCTTCTCTTGCAAGTCCAAAGAACAAAGCTGTCCTCCCCACGCACTCAGGCACTCCTTCTTTTCCTAACTGAGCTCTGCAGTGCAGAGTTATTAATAAAAAATCACAACGTCATGTACAGCCCGCACCATCACATCTGTCAATGTCACCACCACGCAGGATTGTGTGTTTTTTCCACCTTTTAGTGTTTCTTTGCTGCAGCGGTTGTTTAAAAGGAGGAGGAAAGCTGAGAAATCCCTCCCCACCTGCCAGAAGAAGTGAGTGATGATTTCAGTTCGGGGTGTGGCAGTGTGATGTCATCATTTGTGGTTATTAAAAACTGTTATTTGCAAATCTTTGGCTGCTAAAAATAAAAGAATTCTAATACTCTACCATGATTTATATTACTGAAGGTGTCAAACTGATCCTGGCTTGTTGACCTCTTTTGTAAAATGTCATTTTCTAAGCAGTGCTCATGGCCTGTGTCTCTGCTCACTCCTTGGTAACACATGTAAGGTTAATACTCAGCAGTGGCCATTAAAATCAGCTTCTGCTTGAGTGGGGTTAGGGTCTGAAGACTAATTTTCAGCATTTCTCATAGTGAAATCCAGAGAGAAGTGGAAGAGTACAACATGGGACTCTCTCCCAGGAAATGCTGGGTTTGGCTGCCACGAGGGTGCGTGATGTGCAAAGCAACTTTGGACCCAAGGCCCCTGTGTCCTGACACATTGAGGAATTTGGGACAAAACCTTCTGAAGAAAACACTGCAGCAAAAAAATGCAACACAACAGAAGGTAGGATTTTATGGTGGAGATCTTTCTTTCTGTGTTTTCCTTTTGCAGCACCGGTGGGACCTCTAATAAGTTACCACCCCGCTGCTCCCCACAGCAGTGTTTGGCTCACTCTGTTGATCGTCTTGTAGCCTTCAGTAGCAAGAAAAGGAATTAGTTTGTGGCTTTCTTAGTACCTCAGAGGATTCACAGTACTGCAAGAATGTGGAGCAGAGGAAGGAGGCACAACATCAGGCTGAAGCACCAGGTTCCTCCAGCATGGGATGCAGGGACCATGGGTCTCATGGCCCACAAAGACATGTGCAGGTGGGTGTGAAGGTGACCCTGGCCCAGAGAACCACTGCAGCCTTCACCAGCCCTCTTGGCAGGAACACTTCTCAACAGTCTCTTTCTCATGTATGTACATTGCCACCGGGGTGCAGCTTTGCAACCTTGTTTCTGTTCTGCTCTCCGCCCGGATTCCTTCACCGACAGCCTGAGTGTCCATTAGCAGCGCTTTTGCAGAGGACAATCACGGCTGTTGCCATTGCTGTCCCCCAGGAGATGGCACAGGACCCAAATGTGTTTGTTGAGAGCAAGCCAAAGCTGGAATTAGAGTGTAACTGTTGTGTCCATGGGGAGGGTAAAGGCAGCCCCAGACCAATTCACTGCATAGGCAAACAGCTGCCAGGAGGGTTTGGTGGAGTCAGGGGAACAGGATGATGGAGAGAGGGCTGCACTGGGACTGGAAGCCCCATCCAGTCCTTCTTGTTCACTGGTATGTGAGGCTACCTGGGAGTCTCATCACTTGAGAGTTTAAAACCTTGTGGACTGTGGGGGAGAAGGTGGAAGCTGCTGTGGGTTATGCAGGAGGTAGATCTTTTTCAGCTGTAAAAATCCCTGACTCCCCTGTGCCAGCTTGTGTGAGTGGCCATTTATTTCCCAGCTGGAGAGCTGCACAGCGAGCAAGGGAGAAGGAAATCCCGCTCTGTGCTAGAATTGCTTTGGTGCGGAGTAGCAGGGATATTTCTTCCTCTGTTGTTACAACTGCCTTACACCACGTGCTACTTTCTGCTGTTTTATTTAGCAGTAAGAGCAAAAGGTCACTTGCTCTTTGCAACCTGATGGGGTGTATGTGCCACAGGGCATAATGTGGGTAGGACATTGAATATACCTGTTCCTTTTGCTATCCATGGGCTGGCTGTTCACAAAACCACCCTAATATTCCTTCCCTCCAGACACCTGCCAAAGACATGAACCTCTCCTGCTTTGTAATTCCTACCCAGGAGGTTTGCCCAGATGAGAGGCTGTAGACTAAGAGGCCCCAGTCTGGTCCTCTCTGGCTTCATCCCCTTCCCTGGGGCAGTCCCAAGCACAGAGGCTTGGGATATTCCTGTTGCTCCTCTCTGGTTCACCCAGCTGATCCTCTGACTGCTTGCAGAGTTGAGTGCACAACTCAGCTGACTACCCAGCCTTGAATACAGCCCCTCTGAATCCAACAGCTAAGCCATCTGCTCAAGTGTAGCAATTTTGTGCAAATTCCAGCCCAAGTTTCCCAAGCATGGGCATGGCCAGGCTGCCTTGAATGGATCTGAGACCAGATCACACACTTCCACAGCGTGCGGGCAGCTGGAGACGTAAAGCACCACCTCTACAGAGAGGAATCTGCCCTGTGCCAAATACGGGATGTGGAATGAGTCAAAATGAGGGACATCAGAAAATAATAGACTTCACATGAAGGAGAGCAATAATTTGCAGCTGTAAATCACCTTTCATCTACAGATCACAGAGGCGTCTCAAGCACTAATTAGCGCAGCCTTGCAGCATCCCTGCCCCATAACTAGCGCGGGGCGATGGTTATTCCATCTGCTGGCATGCAGCCACATGTCCTTGCAGGCACCTGCAAGAGGGAACTGGCTTGCAAGGCTGGTCCTGTTTCACTTCTCACGGCCGTGCTGGAGGTTTCCGGGCACCTCTGTCAAGGCGCTGGTGTGTGTCCCAAGCCAGTGCAGGTCTGGTGTCTGCTTCCACAGCAGGTAAGTGAAGATGGGCCAGGGGGAGCAGAACCCACTTGGGATCCTCTACTTAATCTCTATTTAACTCAAAGAAAGCTTGAGTGAGCAAGGTAAGTTCCTCCAGCAGCAAAAATCCTTAACAGCATTATAAGTAAGTGTTGCAGGGAAGTTTACAATCTCCTAAAGTTTTCATAAGTATGTGTGTGTATGTATTTAAATACATATATTTACAAAATATTTTCAAAAAAGCTAGAGGTCTTTGTCGTTAGTAGTTATCTCTGTAATGCTGGGGAGACACACCCAAAGCACTTGTTAACTCAGGCATGAAGCAGAGAAGATTTGCAGGTTTGCAAGGATCTGTACATGGAGCTGTTCATATTTCACAGGAAGTGCTTGGAAGCCTGGCCAGTCACAGCCTCAATCCCTTGCTTCCCTGAGTTGAGGCATCTTTCCCAGGAAAAATGAAATATGCTTTTCTTGGAAGAATTTAAACGTGAGAAATAGAAGTGGCATAATCAGGAAATTTCCCAGTTAGCTCTAGGTGTACCAGACCCGTCTTCCCTCCCTCTGGGCTAGGTATCTACAACACCCTGCAGCACCCCAGTGCCTGAAGGACACAGCATGAGTCTCTGGGATGCAAAACTTGTCTATTTTGAGTTTGCAGTGAGCAAAATGGAGCAGAAGTTACTGGGCTGCGTGTGGGAATTGAAATGTAAGACTGTGAAATATAGGAGAGGGGAATCAGGCTGGGTAGTCTCTCTCTGCATTTGAAACGTCTATGAACATTGTTGAAATACTGCATGTGATCATTTTGCATGGCTGAAAATAGCTCTGCAAGGTGCCGGGTGGCAGTGCAAGCCAGCCCTCCGCACTGCACAGCTCCCAGCTCTGCTTTACTCTCACACCAGGAGCCCTGCTGTGCAAAGAAAGCACAACTGGAGTCTGCTGCTTTGTCCATGTTGCAAAGAGGTAAATTAAAGGCTAGAGAGATTTTACTTTGCTCCAGGACATAAAGAACATTGGGGCAGAAGTGAGACCTGGAAGCCCTAGCTGACAGCCCTTTGCCCAAACTTCTGCATGATGTGGGATTAATTTCCTTCGTTAAAAATAACCTTGTTTATAACCTCTGTTTCATGATTCAGCTTTCCTGCAGTCGTCAACTGATCACCATCAAAGCAGGGCAGCATCAGATTTCAGGAGGAAGATGCAATAGGCTGTTGCAGCTCAGGCATGCTCCTTGCAAAGGGCAGTTTGGTTGAGGAAATGAGAGATACCTTGTCAAAGGGCTGCTTCTTTTGGAGAGGAGCTCTCCTCTCTGAAATCGCTGTGCCAAATCCTAAAATGCCTGGAGCTCCTGTTGTGCAAATCCCCACCCATGGCTTCTGCCCTGCCAGAAACACCAGTGCCTCATCACCATGAATGTGGCCCCGTGCAGGCCCAAAGCTACAGACGAACGTGGTTTTCCTGGTTCCTCTCCTCCGCCTTGCCTGTAGGTCAGAGCATCAGACATGCGCTGCTCTACATATGGCGACCCAGAGCCCTACCAGTGGCACAGCTACCAGTTTTATGTTTAAAGCAAGACTCATCGCCAAGAAAAATCTCCTAGAAAGTCCCACACACCCACTTTTATTCCTCGCACTGTGGTGTGACGTGTCTCACGCGCAGCACAGCTCTCCAGGCTTCTAATGACCATGTTGCCAGGGTTTGCTAACTGCTGTATTATCTCGCCTGCAAAAATCAGGCTACGCAGCTGCAATCTTCATCGCATTTAGTAGACTGGGAAGCAGAGGCACAAAATGGAAAGGGCCAGCCCTTTCCAAAAGCTTCTGGTGATTTTTGTCTCACTCTGGATTAAGGTGCCACGTTCAGGTGGGTCAGCAACTGCTGGCCCAAGTCATCTGGCCATGGATACACAAATAATCCGTAGCAAAGACCTAAACAGAAGCCAAACCCTCGAGACACAATCCTGTGGTGCAAATTTGTGCTTGTCCTTCTTTTTTTAGGAGCTAATCCTTTGTCCTTGCAGGAAAAGGAATTTTCCATAAATGCGGTATTTTTTTACACCTCATTGTGTGTTTAATGTTTAACAGTGGGATCATTATGGTTTTATTAGCAGCATGCAACGCTTTGTCATCTTCAACTGACTTTGCAAACATTAACTAATTGATCTCAACTATGAATCAGTGGTGGTAACCAGGAAGGGAGGCGAAGTGGTCTGCTGGTGGTCACTGGGGAAGTGGTTGTCAGAACGGGGCACAGAAATCAGGGCTCACACTTTGCTGCTCAGACCACGAACACGACAGTTTTATTAGTGTTATTTCCATTAGTGCTGCTGTCAGGGAGGGCCACTCTGTGTGCAATAAACAACCCTTGGCTGCTTCTCTCTGCTTCTGGTTAAGCTCATGCTTGACAAAATGCCACCAACCCCCAAAAAACACTGAACTTAAAAAAAAAAAAAGAAAAATGACTGACTTTGTTTTCTTCAGTGATCCAGTGGTTGCTGGTTGTTTTCTGCTCACCCTAACAAAATGCATAATTCAATTATCTATATTTGTGGGAATTAGATGCTAAAGTCAGAAAGGAGCAGGGCTGCTTGCAGCCACAGCCTGAGAGGTTTTTAAGGGCCACAGTGTCGGAGACTGACTTGAAGCATCCTGAAGCCGGCTGCCAGGAAATTAGCTCCTCGTTTGCAGTATGCAGAACATGTACGGCGGCTTCATGATTTACTCGCTCATCTGCTTCACATTGCGCCTACTCTCCCTCGCGACTGTCCTGGCGTACGCAATCTTCTGTTGCAAAACAGGAGTGAAAATGAGCACTGCAGCGTGGAAAAGCTGTGCCGCTACCCAGGTAAGGGTGGCCAAGCCTGGCAGGGACACGGCTCCTCTGTGGGGGGGAAGTGACAATAGCTTCAGGGACGGGAGGCTGCGGTGGTGGCTTTGAGGACAAATGAGATGTGTTTGGGGGGATGTGATGATTGCTTGGGGGCAGCAGGGATACAGCCCCTTAGTGAGGGGATGTAATGATGGCTTTGGACATAAGGATGGGTGCAGTGGGGGGTGTGATGGAGACTTTGGGGACAGCAGGGACACAGCAGGAAGGTGTGATAGTGGCTTTGGGAACAGCGGGGATACAGTGGGGACATGTCACAGTGGCTTTGGGGACAGAGGGTACAGAGCGGGAAGGTGTGATGGTGGCTTTGGGGATAGAGGAGACACAATGGGGGGGATGAGATGGTGCTTTTGGGGACAGAAGGGACAGAGTGGGAAGGTATGATGGTGGCTTTGTAGACAGTGGGAATACAGTCCCTTAAAAGGTGGATATGATGGTGTTTATGGGGAGAATGGAGACACAACAAGAAGGTGTGATGGTGGCTTCGGGGACAGCAGGGACACAGTGGGGACCTGTGATGGTGACTTTGGTAACAGCGGGGATACAGTGGGAGCATATGATGGTGACTTTGGGGAGAGAGGGGATACAGCAGGGATGTGTGATGCTGATTTGGGGACAGTAGGTATGCGTGATGCTGATTTGGGGACAGTAGGTATGCAACCCCTCCGTAAGGGGTTGTGCCAGTGGTTTTGGGGACAGTGAGGACACAGCAAGAAGGTATGATGGTGGCTTTGGGGATGGACGGGACATGGCAGGGAGGTGCGATGGTGTCTTCAGGGATGGAGGGAACATGTCAGGGAGGTGTGATGACAGTTGGGGATGAAGGGGACACGGCAGGGGGGTGTGACGGTGGCTTAGGGACAGGAGGGATGCAGCCCCACAGCAAGTGGCGGTGGCTTTGGGGACAGGTGCGGGGGCGCGGTGGCTTTATGTCCAGCGGCCGGGCAGAGGTGCGGGTGCCGGCGGGTGCCCGAGCATCCCGGTCAGCGGCGGGAGCGGCGGCCCCGGGGCGCGTCCCGCGGGTCGCGGCGGGGCGGGGGTCGCGGGGCGGTTGCCA
>WBMZ01001229.1:0-11023 GCA_013400975.1 Atrichornis clamosus | reverse complement strand
GAAGTGGAAACTCCACATGGGCTTTTCAGACACCACCTTGGTCCTCGTACAAAGCCAGCTCCCCTTCCCTCTCTCACCTTCCTCTTTGCAGGGGCCTCCTCAGGACTCTCCATCCTTTTCCTCTTCAACTCCCTCTGTATTTTATGTGTGTTCCCCTCAGGTCGCTCCAGGAGCCTTGAAAGGTCACTGCCTTCCCTGCCTTCACTGCAGGTGATCTCTGCCTCCCAGGCTGAGGAGCTGCAAGGCCAGCAGGAGACAAAATTAGAAAGCAGCATGGGGGAAGGTTACTTACTTGTTACGTGCACAGGGCAGTCTTCAAATATAAGTCTGAAACCTGTGTTTGGGCACTGAGAGGGGAGGAGGGGGAAGGCCACAGGAATACCCTGCCATACTCAAAAATGTGGGAACACAGTCTGGCTACTTACGATGCTCTTGGCTGAGAGCTCGGCAGCGTTTCTGCAGCTGTGCCAGCCTGCTCTGTACATCAAAAAGAAAGAGGTTGGGTTTAGTTGCCTCCCTTGTAGCCTATTTCACCCCACGGTCTCTGAACATCAGATTAGAAGGTCACTTTCTTCCATGATGTGTTTGCCATCGTGATTATTCATCACTCCAGATGGGAGTTTCCTAATAAAATACTGCTTGTCCTCTCCTCAACTGCTGCCTTAATTTCTAGGGAATGATTGCTTACAGTTTCTTAAGCCATTTCTTAATTCATCACTGCTCAACAAAGCAGAGGAAATCATCTTTCTTAATCGATGTAAACATCTGATGTTCTCTGCACCATCTAGCACACACCACACAAAAGCACCCGTTGACACACTCCTAACTGTGTGTTTTCTTTGCGTTTCTCCTTACTCGGATTCTGTGCTGCAGATCCATCGGGTTGGGATTCCTAGAATTAAAGGACAAAGTGCAAAGGAGCTTAGCATGTAGCTTAACAGTACATGCTACGGACACCAAAAAGGTGTTGCTAGCACAGTAGGGGTACGTGCATTTTTGAATGAAGAGAAAAGAAGATGTGCAGTTTAACACAGCATATATTTTTGTTGGCAATAAATGTAAGATGGTTTTTGTGCTTGCATATCTGCATTCTTGGCCTAAACTATCTTGCCAGTCTAAAAATACAAAGCTTCCTTAAAACAACTGAAAAGAAGTAAGATAAGTCTGCCCCCATGTCAGCCCACTCCAAAGCACTCAGAAGCACCATCGGATCTGGCTCTCAGTGACACCACGTGCTGGAAGCAGCCCTTTCAGCACTCGAGATCCACTGGGCTCAAAATCAGATGCAATCCCATGCAAGAGCCAGCAAGCCCTGGCAACACGAGGCTGGGATACCTTGGTTGGCAGTGGCAGTTTGGAAGGCTCTGCTCTCGTCGACGCCTGCAGAGGTGACAGGAGAGGGGACAGTGAGGCGGTCATTTCCTGCAGAGAGTGAGAGAGGCAGCTCTCAGGAGTTGTGCTGACAGACACAGAGGAAGTCTCACGCTTCAGAGAGTCAGAGGGATCTGCCTCCTCATGTACCTGTACCTGCTTCCCCTGGAGATCTGGTATTTGGGAACACCTACCTCCAGTATTCCTTCAATGGACTGCACGTAAACGGACAGGGTTCGCTGCAACAAGAAAGAGGGGAGCAGGGTGAGCTGGTTTGGCTGTTTCACTCACTGACCTGAAAGAAGCCTGCACGCAGCACACATTGGCTTCCAGCAGCTCTATCAATGGCGTGCAAGCCCATTAGGAATGAAATGCTGGCAAGGATTCAAAGCTCCATGGGAAGGGCAGTGAGGAAGGGAGACCAGGCAGAGCAAGAGCTGCAGCCACGGCAGTCAGCTCCTCCGAGATGAATGTCTGGCTTTCCTTGTGAAGGCGGCACAAGCGCTCTTTCCATTCCTAAAGGGCTCTGCATCATTAGTATTGTTCTTAACCACGTGTGTGCCTGCAGCCTGCTCCCTTTATGGAATCTTGCTTTCCTTAACTTGCTCTTGAAGCACCTAAGCTCTGCCTGCAAAGGCACAGGCTGCCTCTGCTCTCTATAGAAGAGTTGTGCACAAAGCAGCAAGAGTTACAAAACTCAGAAATCACAGTTCCCAGTTCCTCAAAGCCAGTTCTGGAGAAACAGGCATATTTCATATTCACCCAAAGAAAATCAGAGCCCTTTTCTGAAGTGAAAACACCCCCTGGCTATAGTGCAACCCCTTGCAAGGTGCAGTTTGGTGCTTGGCTTCCAGCTCAGAACACTGCTCATGGCCAGGGAACTCAGGCTGCTTCCAGGCTGGCTCCTTCTGCCCAGGTGCAACTTTTGCTCAGCAGCCTTGGCAAAGCACTTGTCCATCATCTCTGGCAGGGGGAGCAGCACAGGCTCAAGGAATGACAGCCGGCATGAAGCTCTGCAGGTGGAAGACGAGACCCTTCTGGAAGAGCCAAATGCCATTTCTCAGGACACGTGATCTCAGGCTCCTGGAAAGACATCCTGCTACTCCTTAGACACAGCACTTGAGCAGGAGAAAAGGTTCAGGCCTTCAGGCACGTGAGCTTTTCTGAAGGACTAAAACACAGTCCACAGCCTTCAAAGTAAGCACAGTTTATGGGCAAGCTCTGCAAGTGTGATTGGGGTTTGGTGAGCATTTCCAGCACCAGGAAAGCAGCCACATGGGGAACTCCTGCAAGAGAGAGCAGACCCTTCACCTGTTTTCAGGCAACTTCAAGTGATGCTTCTTCCTTCTAACTAAGAACAGAAGTGCTCTGGAGTTGTCCTGAAATTCGGCTCCTTGGCTCCTGACTTTGCAAACTGCACAGGACCACAGGATTACTCTCCTTGGGCTTTGAGGTTTGTTATTTATTTGTTTGTTAGTTAGTTTATTTTATTTCCTTTTGGTTGGGTGGTTGGTTGGTTGGTTGGGTGGGTTTTTTTGGTCTCTCCTTTTTAAACACGCTCCAAGGAAGATGCAACATTCCCGTTCCTGTCTTCACACTGATACTCCCTAACTGGGGTTCCAAGCAGCAGGGACAAACACTGTCCATTTCTGGTGACCTGATGGCTGACTGCAGCACTATGCATTTCTTTTATTTAGTAATTTCCCTTTTATCTGCTATTTTGCACAAAGCCCAAAGGCAGAATTTTTAAATAAGATTCTCAGTTTTTAAAGGGAAAAGGATCAAAGCAACATATTTTTTTCTGGTTTCCAGGGCTTACCAGTCTGACCACTCCTGCCAGTAGGAAAACTCAGTTGCCATGCAGAGAAGTCACTGAGAAATTATTTCTCTAGAATGGGCTTTTTATTTCTGTCATCCAACCTTCTCTCTCGGTATTTAGTCATTACTGTGTACCATGCTTCAAAACTCTGAGTTTAAAGAAATGCTTACTGCACTTCATATAACCATGAGAGCAGAGAAACTCTGCTTTACAACAATCATCTTTGAACTTGTGACCATTCATGTTTCCTGAGGCAATCAGAGCTCAGTGGCAGCAATCCCACTTGGAACACAGAGATCTCTGTGTGTGTCCTGAGCTTTGAGGGTAATGCAGTGTTCCCAAAGAGACTTCACACATCTGGACTCCTTCATTGCTGGGTGTTGTTGTGGTGGTGGTGGTGGTGGTGGTTTTGGCTTTTTAGATTGCTTCGCAGTTTGCAGGTAGGAGCGGAGAGTCTGATGAGGTCTCATTTCAGGAGGTACAAGGAGCTGTGCCCTAACATTCCCAAAGTGGCCAGGAAAACAAAGGCAAATGTTCAGTGAGCATCAAGTGCTGTCCATTCCTGCAGACCACATGCCCTAAATAATGCCTGAGGGTTTAGAAACACTCTCTCTCCAAGCACTCTCGCTGCTCCTGGGCCCTGCCATCAAGCCTTTCACACCTCACAGTCTGTCAGTGGAGGCAACACAAGGGTCTCCCTTGGTGCTGAGGGTCTCCTAAAGACACGGAAAGGGAGCTTGCCTTGAAAAACATCTTTGTTCAGGGGCTGGGGGAAAGGGAAAGCCTGGCACGTGAGGAGAAGAGAGACATCTAGGCCTCGTGCGTGCTCTATTTGTAAGTCTTCTCCCAGTCCATTTGGAGAGATGCCTCAAAGAGACAGGGAGGCCACTGGACAGCAAAGGTTCTGATCTGGGGAAGAGAGGAAAGAGCTGTTCCGTGTCTCTGTGAGTGCCAAGGGAGTCACTGCACGGTTACCCACTGCCTCCATTCCCTCTACAGCGGACCTGCTTGGCTCTTCAGGCTGCAAGGCTTCCCTTGTCAGTGCTGCCAAGAAAAGAAGCTGTCAGTAGGGAACTCACAGCTGCAGGTGACACGTGCCCTAGACATTCAGTGAGGCAAAAAGCATGTGGCAGGAGCAATGGCTTTCCTCAGGGATGCCGAGGGAGCTCACGGGAAGAATCCTGCCTGGCCTGTGGCCGTTCAGTCCGAGTGGGGCCAGAGAGTTGCATTAAAATGTGTAAAGCCATGCTGCCAGCGGCTGGGAGGGAAGCAAAGGGCAAGAAATGTCTGATGATGCTGCCAGGATATCAAGGGGACACGTGAACAGTGCCAGGATTTCCGGTCTCCTGTCCTGACTGCATTCAGACAGCAGAGAGTCTGAGGCAAGAGGCTGTGTGAGCAGCCTCTAGGCTTTATTGGCATTCACCTGAGGTGCTGGTGCGCCTGGAAGCTTCTCCTTTTCTCTGCCCCGGGAGTCTGGGTCTCTGGTGCTCCCTGACTTGGAGCTGCTGGGCTGTGCTGGTGCCACCCTCTTGGGTTGGGGCTGCAGAGCTCTGCAAGGCCAGCAGGAGACAAAATTAGAAAGCAGCAAGGGGGAAGGTTACTCACTTGTTACATCCACAGAGCAGTAGCCAAAAATAAATCTCAACCCCCTGCTTGGGCACTGGCAGGGGAGGGGAGGGGAGAAGGCCACAGGAATCCATTGCCATACTCAAAAAATAAAGCACCAGAATAAAAAAACCCTCTGGAAATAACAAACCCTTCAACTCACACCCACTCAGGCAAATAGGTAAGCAGGACATCACTGCTACCTTGTGAAGCTGCATTGAGCCAAACAAAGTTAAAAAACCCACCAACTCTGGCCACTGCTTTTTGGGAACCCCAACAGTCCAAAGGAACATTTCCATAACGGCTAACAAATTTCAGGAGGGATTCTCATTTTGCATTCCCCCCGCTTAAGTTTTCACTTCTTCCTCTGTGTTCCTGGGCCAAGCCATAAGTGGATGTCAGTGCTCTCCTAAGAGGACAAATCCTGGGCTTCTCCTCCTTTCTTCCTCTAATGCTGGCAGGGGCTGTTTCTTGTGGATNAGGGATTCTCATTTTGCATTCCCCCCGCTTAAGTTTTCACTTCTTCCTCTGTGTTCCTGGGCCAAGCCATAAGTGGATGTCAGTGCTCTCCTAAGAGGACAAATCCTGGGCTTCTCCTCCTTTCTTCCTCTAATGCTGGCAGGGGCTGTTCACTCTCTTGTGGATCTTGCTTCTGACCGACAAGGCATGGCAGGCCCTGCCTTATCAGCTGCCTTATCACAAGCAGCTGAAAGAGCCTCCAGGAGTCTGCTGAACCCTTGGCTGTCCTGCACCCTCTTGGCTGCTCTGGGCTTCCTTCTGGACTAGAGCTGGACTCACACCTCACCCATTGCTACTGCAGCTGAAAATCCCGTCAGCTCCAGCGGGATCTCCAGGCACACTGGTGGAGGGGAGGAGGGGAAAACAAGGGAACACTTGGGGAAATACAGTTCTGGTTCTTGGGCAAACTCCAGCACGCCTGGATTATTCCTTTGTAATTGGAGCTTTCCTGAAAACCCCACAACGTTGAAACCAATTCTCAACAGCAGCCTCAGGCAGCCCCAAGCCAAAGCCGGGAGCTACAAGAGAAACCAGGAACCCCTTCCCACCTACCCCTTCTGTTTTTCTCCCTTTTAGGTGTCTAGAGAGTAGTTTGGGAACAAAGCTGTACCTTGGAGGAGCAAGTGCAGCAGATGGGTTTTCCACAACCTGTTTTGTTCACAGAAACAAAGAGGAGAGGGGGAGGCCAGGTTAGCTCCAGGAGCTCAGCACAGTGCAGCAAGTGGTGATGATTTCAGGGGAGGCCTGTGTGCCTCACGGATCCACCATCTAAACCTGACTTGCTCGTCAGCACTCTCTTCACTGACACTTCTGCCCAACACCCTCCGCTCATGTTTTTGCTGACCACACAGATAAATTGGTGTCTGTGCTTCACCAGAGACGACATGCTGAAGATGTTTACGGAAAGCAGTCTCCTTTGGAGAGCACACTGGTAGCAAATGTGTGTCACTGAAGCATTTTTCATTCATCGGCCTCGTTACAACTCTACAATGACAGAGCCCACTGAAAATAATTGACAAGAGGAAAGGTAATTTTGCTGCCACATGAACCCACTCGAAAGCACTCAGAAGCACAATCAGATCTGGCTCTCAGTGACACCATGTGCTGGTGAAGCAGCCATTTCCCAACTCAGGATCCACTGGGCTCAAAAGCAGGAGCAAACAGAGGCAAGAGTGAGAGAGCTCTCTTCTAGTTTATCAAGAGACTGATCTGACAACTCCAGCTTTTATCGTTGCTTGTCCTCAGCACACCCCAAATCACACTTTTAGAGAGGGCAACATCTGCTGAGTGAGCAGAAGCTGAGTGATATCTTTTTCCCCACCCATTTCCTTAATGTGTGCTAAATCTAAGCAAACATGGAGATCTATTCTTTAAGAGCACCTACCTTCAAAATGTCTTCAATAGATGGCAGTTCCATGGGCTTCTTCTTCTGAAACAAGAACGAGGGAAGAGTTTGTTTGGGTTGTTTTACAGATTGACATGACCTCAGCAAATATTGCTTACCAACAGCTCTAGAAATGTCACGCAAATCCTTTAGTAGTAAAATGCTAGTAAGGATTAAAAGCCCCATCTGAGGGGGATTTAGAGATAACGGAGAGCAGGCAGAAAATCAGCTGAAATGCCCACAGTCAGCTCCTCTTCCTCTGAGAAAAATGTCTGTCTTCCCTTTTGAAAGTGTCAGTCAGGGAACACCTGTCCCATTCCCAAACTACTGCTACTACTGCTACCACCACCACCACTACTACTTCTGATCATGATTACGATTATTAATAGTACACCAGACAGCTGGGTCTGCCCACATCTGATGGGAGAAGCCGGCAGGGACTCAACCCCTCTCTCAGAAACACTTTCTCTTTTTGGCAATTGATAATTGCCAAGAACGGGTCGTGCAGAAAGTAAGGCCCTGCACTGGGTTACTTGTCTCAGCTTCCTCTCCTTTTCCACAAGGTGTTGCCTACAGTCACGTGCAGCTGATCACCACCCTTTCCCACGAAAAGCTGACTGCACCCTCCAGCTCTTCCTTCTCATTGCAGAGGCAAAACACAATTTGAAAGCCATCTCCGGAGCTCTGCTGGCCCAGCTGCCCTGGCTCAGCACTGTGGGGCCCTCCATCCCATAGGGCAGAGCAAGATCTCAGTGCTGAAGGATGAGCTTGGCAAAACCCCAAAATGCACCTGGGAACCAAGTGCCTCGGAGCTCTCGGGAGGCTGAGCCCTGAGGCAGGCAGGGCTGCTGTGCCGGGCCCTTGGCCTTGACGGGCTGCCAACAACAGAGCCCCCCAACAACGGCACTCACCTTTGGGCGCTCGGATGGCATTCTGAATTCCAGCTGTCTGGCTTTGGCTTCTGCCTTCACACGGGAGAGATCCTCGTCGGCGTCCCAATAGCTTATTGCCGGGTTAGGACGGAGGTCTGGTGGTTCAGGGGATGGTGGTCTCCTTCCGCCCTCCAATGGGTTTCTCCCTGCCAGCCCAAGAGTCTCCCTGTTGGCCTGTGCCCTGGACTCTCTTGGAATCCAGATGACCTTCAGGGTGGAATTCTGTTTCAGCTGCTCCTGGAAGTCCTCATAATCACCCAGCACATTCTTAATCCTCCTGGACAGGTCATCTTCTTTGTCAGTCTGCAAGAGGAGAACAGCCAGGTGGAAATGGCAAAAACACCCCAGGAGATGCAGCTCAGGAAGAGACAGTGCTCAGGATCTCAATGGAATCCCCGTGCATGGCCACAAGGGAAGTGAGGCAGGATGAGATCAGCAGGCTGGAAGGTGCTGTGTTTGCCTGTATCATGCTCCAACCCGCTCCAGCCCGTGGAGAAGACACAGCTCTCCTCTGCACGCCAAGCCTCCTTCCCCCTCTCCTGGCAGCCTGCACCCCAGTGCCATTACCTTGTAGGGTGTGGCAAAGAGGGGAGTCTTCTCAGAGGACAGGTCTTGCTCCTCTGGAACCCCCTGCCTCCGCCTCTCTTGCTCCAGAAGCCGGAGCAAGTTTCTGTTGTTGTACCAGCTTTCAGGAAGAGACAGAGAAAGAAGAGTTAAAACCCTCGAACCAGTGCTTACACTCCATGCAGAAACGGTGGCTTTCAGGCAATGGCACGTGTCCGGCGTGAAAGCCACTGGGAAATCCCCAGGATGGGAACACTGGACACATCCGCTGTGTCAAGCGCGTGCTGTTCCACACAGCAGTGAGACACACAAGGTACAGCGTGCATCCTTCTCAGGGATTTCTACTCCTGATGCCATCCGTCAAGAAGGCTGGGAAGGGAAAAACTATCCGCCCAGTTCATTGTGAAACAAACTGCGAAGCAGTCACTGGGGGTGATCAGCACACGAGCTGGCAAATCCACTTGCAGTGATCCATGGGAGAAAGCACCCTTCCTGTTCTCCTTCAGACTCCCACCCCACTCTGCACCTGAGAGGAAAAGAGAAGCCCCTATTTTGAAGGTGTTGCCACTTTCAAAGATGGAACTTTGTCTGCTTTATCAAAGGCCTTGAGGATTCACTCTCTACTTTCAATGGATATTTGGAAAGCTGCTGATCTGGAAAATCATGCAGTTGCATTTAAAGCAATCACACAAATGCATTTAGAAAGAAGGTCTCCGAAATTCAGAAAACTCCCGGTCAAATCCCGCTGTTCCTCCTCAGCCACTTATGCATGTACTCCCTTCCACCAGCCCCACATCAAAACACCAATGAAGCTGTGTCACATCATGGAAAACCAGATCCCTTAAACTACACCCCATCTGTGAAAGACTACTGCAAAACAAGGGAAACTCTTGCTCTGATCTTTATGGACCTTGGGGAAGAAAAATCACGCAGGCACAGTGGATGCAGGGATGTCTCCTGTTTCTACTCCACTGCACAATCTACTGTATACACACAATTGCTGGATTCTTCTTCCCACATCCAGCTTCTCAATTGCCCCAGTTTGCAAGGGAAGAGCCTTGTCTTCCCCAGCAGTGACACTTTCTCAAATCCCACAGCAGTAATGAGCTCCTGAGAGATTAATGCCCCCTAAAGCAGAGGCAGAGCTGCCTCGTCTCCTACTGAGGGGCTGTCATGTAAAATAGAGAAGTTGCATTGCACTGGATGGCATTCCTAATCCAGAGCAGAAGCAGCTGCTGTCTCCTGAAATGCCCACTGTTTTTAATATCCGTCTGTAGCCCTGCCAGTCTCCACCTCCCTGGAGACACCATTCCTGCCCGTCTTTAACCTGGCCATCGAGGGCATTTGTCACTGCGCTCCTCAAAGCTTTGCAAACCCGGGCTATGCTGTAACTCCTAGCACTGCCCACTTCCCTTCAGGTCAGGGAGCTTTGGCACCTTGGGGAACTGGGCCTCCAGGCTTAGCACCAACACGCCAAGCGTGTGGGAGCCTTGGAGCTGGGGGACTCCACAGTCCCACCCCATCCATCTGCAGGGGGAAAACAGGTCAGGATTTGAGAGTTCAAAACAGTGCTCTGCTTGCTGCAGCTGCTCTACGCTTGACGCGTCACCAGGAAACCCCAAACACCCCCAGTGTCCAAAGAGGCAGATGAAGCTGAATGTCTGCCCCGAAACATCAGCTTGGTCCTCGACACCTTCAAACATCTTCCACAAGAGGGAGACCCTTGCACAAATCACCCCCAATCCAAAACCCCACAAACTGTGCTTGGCTACGGACTGAAACAGTAAGATCCTCCGAGGCCCAAAGCATCCCAGGCTGGACAAGGGAGTGCACTGGCTCCAGGAAGAGGAGATTTGGCTCGGGAAGTTCAGCAGGGAACATACCCTGAGCCACGGCATCATCCAGGCCTGGGTCTGTGACAGAAGCTGTGAAAATACCAACGTGCTCTGAAGCCACTCTCGGTGACATGACAATCCTTCCTTACTTCTCCCACTCACTGATTAGGATTCTTGCACTGAGGGGAGCTGTTATTTCTTTTTAAACCATCTCGACATTTGTCTCAGCACCTGGGAAGCCAAGATTACAGCCAATGAATTCCTACCTATCGTTGCTGTCCTGCTTGTCCGTGGGTTCCATGACGAAGCCTCAATCTGAGTCAGCTTCTCTAGAAGAGAATAAACAGATACTCAACATCTGGACGAGGACATGCCTAAAGCAGGGCTCAGGATCTCCAGGGACGTGCTCCACACAGAGCCTGGAATGTCCCACTGAGAGTCACTGCAGTGCTCCTAAACATACACGATCCAAACTCGTGGATTACGTGCAACTGGGAGTGGGAGAACCAAGAGATCCATTCTCCCCTTCCCCCAGGGCTGAGGCTGCATTTTGGGTCAGCTCTTACAGAGAACTTCAGGCTTGCTCAAGAGCATGACAAAGCAGGCCACTGCTCCAGGCTCTGGGAGATTTGGTGCAAGTTTAAGGATCAATGTGCCATTGGAGCCCTGCCTTTAGCCAACCAAATGGGCCTCAGAGGAATGGCAGCACCTGTGGAAAGGGGAAGGAGAGAAGAGAAAAAGAACCACTCCAAGGACATCTAGAGATTAAAAGGCAACAAGATCACCTCAGCAGAAGCAAAACCAGGAAGAAATAGGACTGCAAGCATTTGCATTTCTATTGGTGACACTCTTGCAGCATCTCACACTCCTGAGGGAGCACAATGATTTCTCGCTGGGGAGGAGGCTACGAGAGCATTCTGTGAAGTCTTGTGACTCAACCCACTTGGGGCACCTGATGCTAAACAGGAGCACAGACCCTTGGATGAGCAGA
>WBMZ01001228.1:0-102029 GCA_013400975.1 Atrichornis clamosus | reverse complement strand
GCGGCGGCGGCGGAGCAGCGGCGGCCGCCGGGGCGGATGGACCAGGCGCTGCTGCTCGTCCGCAACGAGCTGCCCGCCCCGGGCCTGCGCCTCGCCGCCCGCTCCGGCTCCTGCCACCAGGTGAGGGGCTGTGCCGTGCGGGGGTCCCCCCGCGGCCTCTGCTTCTGACAGCCCGGCCCGCGGCCTCCGCTTCTGACAGCCAGGGGCTGCTCGGCTTCTTCAGCGTCTCCCCGTGGCTTCGTTAGGTTGCTTCGCTTCGGATTTACCTTCGAGCAGCACGCAGGGAATTCCCACAGCAGGAGCTGCTCCAGCCCCGTGGCATCTTCCCTTGGCTTTGCCACCATGCAAGGGACCTGCCACCCTTTCGCTCTCCTTTGGCGCTAATGAGCTCCCTTCACCCTCTTCTTCCACAGTGCTTGTATCAGTTCCTGGCGTTTGTCCCACCAAGCAACGAGAGCCTGAGAAAACCAGGCACGGCGTCGGTAATGGTTGATACCCAGCATCCACTCACCCTGCTGCTCAACAGCTCTGTGGGTGACAGAGACCTCTGCAAGTATGTGGCCCAGCCCCAGGGAATACACAGATAGCTCTGTCCTATATTTTGTATTGGTTTGGTTTTGGTTTTTTTCCCTTGGAGCCATGTGCCTGTTTATTGCCTGCTCATCACCTCCTCTTTCCCAGCTGTTTAGACCTAGAGTTCAGTCTTCATCCCACTCCTGTAACTGTGGTGTACATTGGAATTGTGCTGAAAGGATCTAGGTGCAAGCAGGAGCCAAAACGGTGTTCATTGAGGCAGCATGTGCAAGCACCTGGTTTCTCTTGCAGGGAGTATTTAGTTCAAGAAGACAAATGATGGCAGTGCATGTGTAGTAAAGAATTGGTATTGGGCTAGGGGAGGGTAATGCTTGGCAAAGGCAAGTTCCTTGCTAGATCACACTGTTGGTCCAAGTTTTTGGCCTGCCTTTCCTAAAGCATTCAGGCTTACAGCCCCCTAAATGCTGCAGTGGTACCCGCATGTACTGGTGGTGGCTCAGCAAGTTTTGTTTCCTTTATTATTTGCAGGATTCAGTATCATTTTGGAGAGTTTGGCAATTATTCCCTTGTGGTAAACACCCTAAGTGCAAGCACCAAAACTGTTTCTTGTGACCTAATCATCAATGAAGGCCCTGTCAACAGCTATCTCCGTATGTAGTGCTGTTTTTCCCTTTCGTTCTACAACTTGCATGTGTCCCAGCAGAACCACCTTCCTAAGAGGCCTGTGCATCGACTTGTGCTGTGCTAAACAGTTGGCATGGGCTTGCTCCTCTTCTTAACGTCTTGCCTCCTTATGTTTTATACACCCATCTTGAGGCCCTGGTCAGGATTAGGCCTCTTCACATGATACATTGTATGCCCACAACCTTTTTGCAGCATGGAGTACAGAAAAAGCAGTGGGTATGTGTCTGGCTGGAGATACTAGTTCCTATTTCCCTGCATGTTTATGTATGTACATGGAATCTTCCCTCTTCTTCCCTTATCTTACTTCTCTCACAACATAGGAAACAATTTGCACAGTGTTTGGATTTTAGTTTGTTGTTGCACTTTTAATTTTAAACCTGACTTCTTTTTTGTTCATCTCTTTTCCAGGACTGTTTCAAACTCTCTTCTACATCTCTTCCATTCTTTTCCTTTACCTTAAATTATTCTTCATTCCAGTTTCCCAACTGTAAAGAAAAATTCTCCATGCTTACACACTTGGTGTATTGCCCTTTCCCTTGTCTTCTTCATGTTGAGGCTGTTTTTAAATCTCTAGTTTCTTCTTCAGAACATATAGCACATCAGCTCTTTTCTCACTACTGTCTTGCGATGCCGTGCAGTTTTATTTTGCCTTTTTTATGGGGAGATGTGTAGTAATTGAGCTGTGCTTTGAAACTAGCCTGCTTTTGTGTTGGGTTGTTTGTGGGGTTTACTGGGGGGTTTTTTCCCTCTGGGAATGTGTATTGCATAGAGAAGGTGATGTGATGGTTAGTAAGTCGGGCTTTTTGTTGCGTTTGTGTCACACTTGGCCAAGTCCAGGTCATTGAATGGTTTTGTTAGATCATTAATAGAGTTGTGTTCTTCTCTTTTCGTGTAGCTATTCTCTTTGCTTTCCTGGTTTACATGGGGATCCTTGCTATCCTGATTACTGGGCGCCTTTTAATGAAGTAAGTGAACAGTACTTCCTCCTCACACGTGAAGTGGGGCCGCCAGTTTAAAACCACGCACCAAGTGTGGTAATGCCTCAGCATCCCACTTGTAGCCCTGCTTGCAGATCAGATGCTGTTACCAGGTTGCCACGTGCAAGTTAGGCTGTGGTACATGCAATAATAAATACAGAGTGAAGCGATTTCACCTGAGGGATGTCCTGTCGCCTTGCTCACTTGTGTGCAGAGCAGTTACTGCAGAGCAGCTGATGTCCACTGTAAGCTCACACACACCCTGCTGCACCCCTCTGTCACTTGTTCCTGGTCTAGCCCTGGATCAGTAATCCAAGTCAGTGGGACCAAAGTGTGTGTAACAAGTTCAACCTTCTACCCTGTGTACTGAATGGCATGAGTCGTCCTTGCCTGTAAGCAACTCGAGAATAAAACCCCCAAACCTGAGCTTGTGTCAGTGTAATTACACAGCTGGACTTAACTGAGATCCTAGGTACTGGCTGAATCTCAGTATTACCTATGGGAGCTGTAAAAACAGAAATAGGGACTGTCCAAACTTTTGATTTATACTGCTAAATAGTTTCTATTAAGGTGAAATTAACTGTAAAGTACTTCTTGTTTTGTTTTGTATTTTAAACTCTTACTGATTTTCAGAATTGATCCAGTCAGAAACTGGGTTTACAAGAAACTGAACCCCAGAGAAACTGATCGTCTGATTAATTCCGTGAGTGTCCACAGTATCTTTAGTTTGCATTCTGTAGTGTTTTCATCTCTGAGAAATACACACTATCTGGACATCTGGGGGCTTGCTTATTACTAATCATCTTCCCCTTGTGTGTGTTCCCCTTAGCAAATCTTGCATTGGTGTCAGATAGGCAATTTTATGTCAATGGAGAGCACTAGACTGGGTTTCCATGCAGGTGTAGTGGGTTCCTGTAGAGCTCTTGCATGTTTTGAACATACAGCTTTGTGCCCTCTTTAGTTCCCTTGAAGCAAATGTGTTGGTGAAAATTCTGTCCCCTTCTGACATAGTCAGTGTTAGGGAAGGGAAGAAATCATAGCCTTCATGTCTGCTTCCAGCACAGCAGGAATTTTAGCAAAACAATGAAGCCAAAATTTCTCTGGCACCCCAAGAGTTGGCATTTCTGTGTGATCCTCATTTTGTACTAGAATGTAGATTGTTCATCACAGTCTCGGCATCATATCTAAGAGGTCCAAACCTGTCTAGAATCAAAAGACTTGGAAGCAGAACTCTGCAGCAATTCTTGTAGTTGTTCCTCTCTGTAACTGATACAGTGATGTCTCCTTTATGTCACTGGGTCTGATCAGAGTGGTTTAGGGAACTCAGTTGCAAAGAAGCCACTCCTGTGTTTTAAAGGACTCATTTTCTGCTGGTTTAGCTCTCAAAACTGTCACTCTGTGATATCAGACAAGTGCTGATGGGTTGGGATGGGTCCTGTTTGAGAGCTGGCAACTGATCTGCTCCGCTCTGTTGTAAAGCAATGCTCAGAGTGCTGGCAAGCCTGGCTGATTTGGACTGGACCCAACTTTGATGAGTCTCAAGCACAGGCTCATTTCACAGCATTGTTGTTTCCATCTGGTCAAGGGTAGAGTGTGGAGTTTCTGCAAACATTATTGCAATGTGGTGGAGCCAGGAAGAGGTTAGAAGTAGCAAGTGGGGAAACAAAAGGAAGACGGGGAGAATAAAGACAAACACAGTGTGTGAAAGTTTGCAGTTTGCTGACCTCTGTTCCCTAGTCAGCAGATGCAGCTGCTGACTTGCCTTCATGTGTCTGGTTTGTTCCCAAAGGAGCTTGGATCCCCAAACACAACAGACTCCATTAACTGTAATCCTACCCCGCATTCATGGAGCACGGCCTCTCAGCAGCGGCTGCATTCCCTTGACACCTTCCGAGGGTGAGCATGAGAGCTTGCTCAAAAGCAACTCTTCCCAGGGGAACGAGATTTTTCCAGTGGTGGTTTGACAGTGTATGATAATGTATAGCAGGTGAACAGTTCAAGTTGGTCTTTTTACTTGGAAGTTAATCAAGGTTTTAATTCTCGGATTTTCCGAAACACTTTGCAGTTGATCTAGTTTAAGGAAACATTAAAGTTGTTGCAGAGGGTGGAAAAGAACAACAGGTGTTCAGTGTGAAAATGCTATGTAAAGGAGCTTGCTTTGCTTCACCACCACCCATGTTCTTTGAAACACAGCTTCCTGGTTGGTAAATCTGGAAACCTTGTTGTAAACCTTGGAAATCTTGCTTTAAAAATAAAATAAACCAGATCTCATGGTTTTAGTGTTTTAGTGGGGGTAGTAATCATTAATTTTGTGTTCATATATATGTATTTCATCGACACGTGATACTTTGTGTTTTTGTTGTCTTTTTTAGGCTCTCTCTTGTAATTATGGTGTTTGTTAACTATGGAGGGGGAAAATACTGGTTCTTCAAACATGAGAGTTGGAATGGTAAGGTGCCATTTTACTCTGGCTTTAACTGCAGCAGTACCTGGATGTGGTTGGCACTGCAGCTGCTGCAGCGAGCTGTTGCTCCGCTGAAGGTCGGGGTGCTGTGCCAGTTTTCCTCAGCAGGGTATCTGGCCTGGGAGGTTAATGGGCAAAGCAGTGTATAGTCCTCCTTGACACATGGTGATGGGCTGGCTTCACATCACATCTGTGTGTAACCTTTTCGTTTGTGACACAGGTTCATATCTTTAACTGTCCTGTGTTGTTTAATGACCACAGTCAAGCTGATGTTGCTCAGTGTTGTAAAAACATAATGCCTTGATTGGGAAGCTGATGGGGACAAGTTAAGCATTGTGCTGCCCTAGTGGAGAATAGCAAGGATCCCATTCCTGAAATCTTTCCCAAGGCACAACAATCAGTTCTGACCCTGTTCTTGAAGAGCAGTAAAGGCAGTGAAGCCAGATGATTAGCTCTTTGTAAGTTTTGTTTATAACATGTTTTAGATTTTGGGACACGGAATAATTGCAGGCAGCTTGCAATTCCTCTGGAAAATCAACAGTAATATTGTTAAATTCAAGGAGGATTCAAGGTAAATAATGTGCACCTTTGTATTCTCTGTAGGATTAACAGTGGCAGATCTGGTGTTTCCATGGTAAGTTTTCCTGAAGAATAGTTCTTGTATCAAGTGATTCTTTATATTAAAAGTTGCAAGGGGAGCATTGTGTGCACCTTGCCTCCATGTGGAAATGTATTTGGAGGGGTGAATTTGTGTTAAAGGGTTAATGGGAATCTGCCCCTACAAATAGCATCATCCTTATGAACCAGTAGAAGAGCTAACTGGTTTTGGTGCCCCACATCCTCCTTCTTCCCACATACAGTGTCATTGGGCCCAAGGTTACCCTGCCAGTGGGAGTGCAGTGTCCCTGAGAAGCTGCATCCCCATGCTACTGTCCCAAAGGCTGTCAATCTGGCAAGATTCAAAGCTGGACTGATGTGTATCTGTAGATAAAATGGCCAAGTAAAGTTTGGATTAAGGTAATATTTCTATAACCAGAGAATGGTCCTGTGGGGAAGCAATTATCCCATCTGCCCCTAGCATGCTTCTCTACACTGATTGTGGTTATTCTTGGAGGAGGCAGCTTGACTTGGACTGTGAACCTAATCTAGGGGGTTTTAAATTTGAATCATAAATTTGCAGCTGGTCTTTTACTGCTCCGAAGATGCTAATTTAATTTTGGGTAGTGGAATTTTTTGGTAGCATATGAATTATGCTGGAAAAAGGCCAGAACGCAATTACAACCCTACCTCAACTGACCACCAAAAAAGGTGAAAGGGTCCCATAGTGCAAGCTCAGTAGCCTGGGAATTCCTAGAAATCAGAGGAAATAAAATTATCCAGTTTCACTCAGTGCATGCATTTCTGTTGGGCCAGTGCAGGCTGCTCTGATAGCTTTAGTGTTTGCTGTTACACACATGTGTTATGAGACATCTGTCAGCTCCATTTCCCATCTGCTCTGTTCTCCAGGTTTGTGTTCATCATGGGGACATCAATAGAATTGTCACTGAGCTCCATGCTGAGGTGGGGAAGTTCCAAGTGGAAAGTGCTTAGAAAAATCCTCTGGAGGAGTTTTCTGCTAATCCTGCTGGGAATCATAGTTGTGAATCCCAATTACTGCCTCGGACCCTGTGAGTAGAACTTGCTCTCTCCCTTGCATTTCTGCAACTGTTGTTTCTGCCTCCTTGGCTGGGCTGTTGCAAAAACAGTGTTAGCAGTTTGACGGCATCTTGTAGAGTGCTGTTCAGTTCTGCACTGATGCAATTCTCTCTGTTAGACTCTTGCACTGACGCACTGTTTATGGTCCTAGTGACTTTCCCAGGATTACAATTTACAGAAAGTTGGGGTGGCAGAGTGGGGGTGTCCCTCGTACCTGCAGGTGCAGTGGATCTCAGCTCTCCCTGCAGAAGGGTAGCTTTCATATTTACAAAAGAGCCCATGTCTGCTCCTCTTTCACATTGCTTGTATGTCTTCCAGTGTCCTGGGATAATCTGCGTATTCCAGGGGTGCTCCAGAGGCTGGGATTCACATACCTGGTGGTTGCTGCTCTCGAACTCCTGTTTACAAGAGCCGAGAGTGGGACCTGGGTGAGTTATGTCAGGAGATGACAACTGATACTGGAGGAAGGTTTGGGAGCCTTTGCTCTTGTTTGGGCACAAAGAACACATGAGAAACTATGAGAAAACATGTAGCATCTTACCTGATATGTAGTGCAATGTGACCTGGTAAAAATTCTGGGGTATGTGCACCCTTCAGTGTCCCAGTCTGCATTTTGTCACATTTGGCTTTACTGTATTTGAGGATTTCACCAATCCATTGAGATAGTGCTTAGAAGCAAGCATTCCAAGACACTTTTGATGACTTTTCCACTGCCATGGCAGCCCGGGGACAGGCATGTCTATGCTGAATCCTGTGGTCTGTGTTTTGTCCACTTAATTTTGGCGATGTTTTTTTCACAGCAGGAGGAAGTTATGCTGCTTTTTGGCCTTTCTAGAGTCTTGTTTTCCCAAAAGGCTTTTGTTCTACTCATGAATCAAAATTCCTTTTGGCATTTTCCAAACATTAAGGGCTTTTGTTTTGGTTTGTTTCTCCCCCCCCAGCCCAAGTAACTAAGTGTCTGGAAATGGTTTGAGAAAATGAAAGGTCTATTGGTAGAACCCAGTTTTGCAATGACAACAGCTCCCTCTTGTATCTGGGGGACTGACTGCCAGGAAGTACAGATTGTCCCAAGGGCATGGTTTTTACTTGCCAGCTAATACCCGCTTCTTCCATCTCATGCAGGAAGCACCATATCCTGCTCTGCAGGATATTCTCCTCTACTGGCCACAGTGGATTTTCATTCTGATGTTAGAAGTGATTTGGCTCTGCCTGACCTTCTTGTTACCAGTGCCAGATTGTCCCAGGTAAGACCATGCACTTGATTACTTTCTGTGGGGCATCAGATTGTTTTTCTTCTACTGAGTGTACCAACGCTTTGTGCTAAAACCTCTCTGCCTCTGTCCTAGGGGCTATCTTGGTCCTGGGGGCATGGGAGACTTTGGGAACTATGCCAACTGCACTGGGGGAGCAGCTGGTTACATTGACCGTTTGCTTCTTGGAGAAAAGCATATATATCAGCATCCCTCTTCAAGTGTAAGTAGTTCTTGGCTTGCAGTATGTCAGGAAGGGCTTGGGAATGATACGTGCAGGGAGATTTAAGAGAAAGGAGACTGGTTGCTTGGGTGTCCTGTAACAACTGTTTTCTCTCTAAGGTGACTTACCAAACAACGATGCCATATGATCCTGAAGGGATCCTGGGGACCATAAATAGCATTGTTATGGCATTTTTGGGACTGCAGGTACCTGTATTTCTTTCTGGCTACATGCTATAATGGGAAGATTTTAAGGAAACTTGAAAGTGGGGAGGCAGCTGGGTTTCTTTACTTAAGGCTGAGAGTGGTTCTAATAAAACCTTTTCCAGAGCAATGCTTTCAGGATGACTTTGCCTGAGGTGAGTGTCAGAGAACTGGAACCTAACATGGCAGTAGCTTGCATTAGCTACACCTAGACTTTTTCTAGGTTTTTGTAAGGGATGGACACAAGAAGCTTGCAAAATAGCCACCTTGAAACTTCCTTTGCTTAAGGTTGGGCTTATGCTGGGAGAAGGTTGGTTCTGAATGTTGAAAAATAAGGCTGTGAGATGCACAGACTTCACAGCTTCATTTTAAGGGTTTTAAAGGCTGCAGCTGAACTTGTTCCCCATTGCTAATTTTCTGCTTGACGTGCAGTGTTAGCCATCTTGCATAGGTGCTGGGTGCTCACCTTCCCTGACAAGAGGGATGCAGGGGTTCACACTGGTGTTGCCAACACCGAAAGCTCACAGCTCACAACTGTGTTTAAAATGTGATACCATGGCACTTCTTGAGGCAGGTTTGATGCTCTGCTGGCTTTTCTGACTGTGCAGCAGCTATGAACCAAACTGGAATTCCTTTGCTGGGAAAGGAGTGTTACCAAAGGTAGCACTGGGAAAAAATTGAATGGGAATATCTGTGGGGCGGAGCTTGGAACAGAAGTGTGGCACCGAGGAATGAGTCACGAGGACACATTTCTTACTGGTGTATGAAAAGGAGCACATGCCCTGGGCAGATGAGGGTGTGATGTGGCGTTATGGAGAAGCTCTTGGGGCTGGCTCTGATGTTGTTCCTTCACGCAATCCTTGCTGAGGGAGATGGATCTCGAGTTACATTGTGTTGACCTGATGAAGTTGCTTGTCGCTTTCCTCAGCGCTAACACAGTAAGGAAGGGAGAAAAGGTGCCCCTCTATTGCTCCTTGGGTTGCATTCACGTATTTTCCCCTTGTGTGTCCATTCTTTTAAGAGTCCTCATTTTGAGCCTTTCAGCCACTTGTCCGATACAAGTCTTATTTGTGGTGTCTATCCTAGCACAGGGAGCTGGTGGCAAATACATCTGACTCTTGATATGTAGTTACATTAATGGGCATTAATTATTTTTTGTATTCTTTTTATAAGGCAGGAAAAATTACCTTGCTCTACAAAGGCCAGCACAAACAAATTATGAGCCGGTTTGTCATATGGAGCATAGTGATGGTAAGCCTGATAGTTGTGTAGCTTGTTAATAGACATGTATTTTAATGCAATGCAAAGTTAGTATTTCTGAAACATGTTGCAGTGGTTCTATAAACTTTACCAACTTTTTATTTCAGGGAATTATTTCTGCTATCTTGACAAAATGTTCTAAAGAAGAAGGGTTTATTCCCATAAACAAGAACTTATGGTAAGTTCTGGGTGCTCACCAAAGAGATGGAACTTTTAGTGTGATTTTGTTAAAGTACTATTTTATCTCAGAGAATGTTTTACCTTTTGTGTATTGAGATCTGTAGCACATAGTTCTCTAAATATTACTCTTTCTACTGAAAATGTTTGTAGGTCAATATCGTATGTGACAACCACAAGCTGCTTTGCCTTCATCCTCTTATTGCTGATATATTACCTTGTGGATGTCAAGAAACTGTGGTCAGGTGCTCCATTTTTATACCCAGGTCAGTAAAATCACAGCAGGAAACATATTCCTTCCAATTCTTTCTGCACTTACAGTATCCTTTTGTTTTCTGCACTTCCCTTGTCTTTAAAAGAGTAGGGATTTAGAATGAAGTAACCTGAACGATTCCAGAATGATTTACTTGAGCAGAACCTTTGCATAGAATTGGGACACTTGAGATATTTAGGAGAGAGGAACAATCAGTTCTTTACACGAGGGCTGAAAGCTGCTATTGCCTAATGACTGTTCTCACTTTGGTCTCGAGTCAAGGTCCCAGTGAACAGCTGTCTAGTACCAAGCAAAATACCACAGCTGTTCTTAGTTGGTTTTGGAAAGATCTGCTGAGATTTGTGTAACCTAATGGGAAACTCAAAGGCCTGTCAACAGAGTCATACCACTTCTGAAGATGTGGAAGACGAAATCCCCTGGGCAGCTGTGTAGGTTCTGTCTCTGTGATTTTAGATAAGCGTGTCTCCCAAAGTATCCCACTGTGGTTTTAACCACACTGGGCACACAACAAACATGAGTACAGAATGCAAACCCACAGCAGAGGGGACCTTTCAGCAGCTTCAGTGTCTGGTGTCTGGGCAGGAAAATGAGTAGGGTGACAGCATGGTATCGTATCTCCTACCAGAAACCCCAGAGCTTTGAAGGGCAGTCAGCATTTGTTTGTAAAGGCAACAGATCTGACCAGATAGGCTGGCGCTCGTCCACCCTGAAGACAGTAACTGTTATTATTCTCCTAATTAATATAATTGCAGGATACTGATTTGGTTGTATATTCAATTTAGCACAGAGGTTGTCTGTATTTCTTTTCAATAAATATTTTGAGGGAGTAAACCCTTCAGACTGTGTTTGAAAACAGTGTGTAGCGTCTTTTGGGGCAAGTAACATCAGCTGTTGTAGTCTTATGTCTATGTTTTATAAGCCTGGCACACCTCTGCCTGCTTGCTCTGAAGCAAGCTCATACCTGTGCTTCCTTTCAGGAATGAACTCAATCCTGGTCTACATTGGACATGAAGTGTTTGAAAACTACTTTCCTTTTAAGTGGAAGATGCAAGACAGTCAATCCCACGCAGAGCATTTGACTCAAAACCTCACTGCAACAACTCTTTGGGTCATAATATCGTATTTACTTTACAGGAGAAGGATATTCTGGAAAATCTGACAAAGATGGTCAAGGTGTAGCAGGCCTAGATTCTGATTAGGCAAGTGAATTAGCCTGAAATATTGCCACTCATGCTAGGCTGTATTACTAAGAAGGGATACTAGTTCAAGTTTACAGTGCCATGGAAGTCATCATCAAGACTTTTATGTGACTTAAGGGACGATATTTTTCTATTTAGCAAAAACTTACTAGTCTCCCGCAGTTGTTCTCTGTTTTCTGTCTTTTGTAAATATTTTACTGATTTCCCTCCTTCACATAGAAAAGCTGAACATACCATAACAGTTGGGCAGTCTGCGACAGCCTGGTGGTGTTCATGAAGGGAACTGCAAGGGATGGGGGTGGTGGCTGCAAGGGGTTATCAGATGGGCCTGTGGTAACAGTCCCTGCATGACACAGAACCCCCAAACTCACGTGGTCTGGGGTTTGTATATGTCCTTGGCACCTCTTGCATGCCGGTGCCCCTCTGGCTACTGGCACACATTTAACTTGGCCATTGGCTCCTCTTGGGAGCACTGGCAGCATCCTCAGCCCTGCACTTGGGTTGGTGGTGCAGTGACTGTCTGGGAAAGCTCAGGGGCACCTCTGTCACAGCCTGCTGTGCAAAGTGCTGCCCTCAGCTGATCATGCTTCGTTGTATTCTTCCAACTTGGTCTTGGACCAAAACCTTAGGTTTAGGATCCTGCTGAAGCCTAAAATCTCTTCTACTGGCTCGTGAATCAGCAGGCTGCTGCTACTACAGTTTTAGCAGCACGTGTGTGCATGTTCTGGGCCTTTGTGTTAGACCTCTTGCATGGATGAGGTCTGAGTTTCATGTGCTACACTCTAGGAGTGCAGAAAGGCCATTTCCTATTGACCGCGTATAATCACTTGGATATTACCAAATTTCAATCAAAGCAATTCTCTTTCTGCATGGATTTACTTAAGGGCCCCGAACCTGAAAACCAGAAATACAGGTAGAATTCTGCCAAAAAGGAAGAGCTAACAGACCAATTCAATGTAAGATAGGTTTTGAAAATTCAGGAAATTCACTCATGCTGTGATTTCCCAACAAGTGCTAATAAAAAACCTGAAATACCTTGCTATGTTCTCTGTGAATGTATAAAGATGGAAAGAACTAAGACACATACCTTACTATAATGCTATGGGAAAAAACCCCAAAACAAATAGGATATTACAGAAACTTCTTAAACAAAGTTTTATTTATAAAGTTTGATCTACTCACATAAGAAAACTAAGCAGTGAACAAACACTGAGTAGTGTTTGTGTATTGCAGAACCTGTAACTTATAGGGAACTTCTTGACCCTCTGAACACGAGATTTTCCACTGCTATGCTGCTTGTTCATACAATGAAGAACCTTCCCCTCTCTCCATAAAAAACATTGCATTAGCATCCAGTCCATTCAAGCAAGAGTCTGAAGCAGCAGTATTTTCTCATTAATGCAGAACCTATGCAAGACCACCATGAGATTTTCCCCACAGCGTGAGACCTGGCGCTCCATGGCCAGGCGGAAGTCTTCCTTCACTCCTTTAGTTATACCCCGGGTAACTGTATGGTGCCTTAAGCCATGAAGGAGAGAGAGACAGACAACATCAAATAATGGTTATTTAGTGAACTACAGTAATTTTAAAGGTACTGCATGTCACTTACTGTATATTTACTGTCCATATCTGAGTTTATATAACGAGAGTCAAATAGCCCGTGCTAAGCTATTTTTAAAAAATAATGTGTTTAGTACCTGACAAGTTTTTGAACAGTTAGAAATTCCATTAAAGTCTACATTCTCACTGCTTTGACTATGACTGTTGAAGGGGGAAATAATGTTCCTCTTTTGGCTAACAGGAAGATCTATTCTCTTAACTCAGCAAGTACAGAATTCTGCTTGCTTGGGGAAAGGAATTTTTTTCCCTCTCTACCTTTGCTGCCCAGGCCACTTCTCCCCTGTAATCACTTCTATAAATCGTTAAGGTTGAAAGAACAGTGAAAAGATGAACTTGCTTTCTCTGGAGGATGGGTGCCACCATAAAGAGCAGAGGGCATCTTCTACCAATACCAAAGTGCAGGAAGGAGCTATGTAATCCTGAGGGCAGTGATAATGCTTCGACTAATGAAAGGCATGGTGAACCCTTCACAAAAACCAACCAAGCTGGGCTGTGAGTCTGCATCAGTAGAAGCCAGCTCTTGTGAAGATACTAAACACCAGGCAAGGGGTTACATTTATTCTGAGCACAAGTTCAGGACTTGTTTTCAAACAGAACAAAGGTCCAGCTACTGAGCAAGCTAAAGCAATGCTGGCTGGAGAAACTCATGGGATACTGCCCTGTTAAAGGTTGTTTTTGTGAACAGTTCTTTGTCCTCACACTGGCCTGTAGCACTTGACACCTAAATCCTGTCCTAGAAGCAATGTTCTGCAGCACCAAAGCACTACACTTCACTTGCACTGGTCCAGAACTGGGTAAGCAAGATCAAGACTTTGTAACATCTACCTGCAAGCCCTACTTGGGAAGGGGAGAAAAAGATATGCCCTGAAATGAGAGCCTTAACACTACTAAAGGAACAGCATAAATTAATTTAAAGAGAAAAGCGTAATGTTCATGCTAAGACAAGTCCTGAGTCAGGGGTAAGAAGGGAAGAGCTGGTATGAACCCAACAAGCTCACTGAGAGACAGAAAGAAAATAAAAAAATAAAGGGTGAGGGCTTCTATGCCAATCCAGAGATGCTGGAAATGAGAAAGGGAAAAATCTCGGAACTACCCTCAGCAACAATACCACCCAACTTTCACGTAAATAAGCAAGTCTGGCATATGAGAAGAGACTTCTCTGCTAAAATAGCAGAGACCTCTGGAACGCATGGAAAAGGCGAAGAGGAGACTAGCCTGGAGCCTACTGGACAATGCCTTGGTGAGCTAGGCTAGGTAAGCAAAACTGCACTGAAAACACTCCAGCATATTCAGAGATAATGGGATAAACCCTGTTTTCAGTTTTATTGTCTTAAACATTGCTGGCAGCTGAGTGCTGTGGTCATTTACAGCCTAAAGGAGAATATGCAACCTACAGCTACCAAGTAAGCCAGCAGCACTTTGGAAGATTGTGTTATGTTACAGCTGGAAAAAACAGAGTTCAGAACAACCTAAATGAAGAAAAGTTGCTACAAATGGATCCAGTAACCAGTATCTTGAAAATAAAAGGTTATGCTCTTGCTAGTATGTAATTGAACATCTGTATCATTCTGGAAGATTTCTACATTATTGCTTAAATTCAGTAGTGATTATTAAATTGAAAGGACACGGATACTGGCAACTTATGGGAAAAAGAAAAATAAATGTTATAATAGAACAACATGGTTTGCCAGGCAATGTAGGCACAAATGAAGGAAAAAAAAAAATATTGAGTAACAAATTGCTGAAAACCATGGGCAGTAAAACATATTGACAAAACACAGCACACTATGAGTGGGGTTTTTCCACTTGGTACCTGTCAGCAGTCTGTATGCTGGGCTGTAGCACAGGTATGAATTCCTGCTGCAGTAACCCCATGGGAGGGCTAGAAGTCCTTTAAAAAACAGCAAATAGCAGCATTCAAACACCCACACACCAACTCCCCCACTGGTGCAAAACAACTCTCCAAAAAAGGGGCAACAAAAAACTAGGTGAGCTCACACAGCAGTATGACCACTGAGCAGCCAAAGGGGTGCAGGACTCTAACAGCATCAAACATGCAAATATCCCCAGATTCCATTGCAAGGCTGTTCTACGATTGTGGTCTAAATATATACACATATTTTTGGACAGTTACACCAGGAGAAAGGACAGCAGAAGGTGCAAAAACAATACACAGTTGTACTACGATGAACTGTCACAGCTCTTCCAAGGAAGCATGTCAGTCAGAAAAGGTTTAATCAGAGGAGTACTGCAGATACCACAGCTTCCCTCCAGAGCTGGGAAGAGCATGTCAGCAAACTGGGAGAGCCCACAGCTTGGATTTAAGGGATTTGCTGCTGAGCCCAAGCCGAGTGCATGCACAGCAGGTATCGGCCAAGTTGAGTACGACAGTGTTTTTAAAGGTTGCCTAAGTATCTTTTCATTAGCCCACAGATGGCCATTTTCACCTTTACAAGTCTAAACTGCGACAAAAACCGCTGTCAGAGGATGCCACAATGTCAGAGCACAAATGCCCACTCAGAGCAAGCTGCTGTTATGACCAGGGCCACAGGAAGTAACCACCAAAAGGTGTCTCAGCTGAAAGACAGTTTGTCTTCTCCATGAGGTTAAATTCTTATCTCAGTGTGCTGTCTGTAACAAGATAATAACCTAACAGCTCCAGCCTGGAGCAATGCCCCACCTAAGGAGAATAGAAATGAGAAATTTGGTATATAGGAGCGAGGTCTAGTTTCTTAATCTAAGTCTTTCAAAATGTAACCTAAATTTTATTAGGCAGCCACATACTGAGTGCATTGTTCACCCCCACAGATGCTACAGAGGGAGGAGAGAAGCAAAACTCACACACAGATACCTGTAATACTGCGTCAAGTGCCTACCTTCAAATCTCACAGGTCAGCATTTTGGTTAGTATCTATAGTTTAGTAATAGATATGGATGGAGAGCTATGCTTTAAAAAGTCAAATAAAGATGAGACATTTAACACTCTAATACAGCTACAATAACCTGAATAAAATAGCCACAAAGATTATTCAATCAAATGATAATTTTTCAAGAGTTCTTGGCATGAATGAGTCCAGCACTTGCAAAATGGACACGGGGAACAGAAAATACAAAGGACCAGCAAGATGTTATTGGTCCCAGAGTGGAAGATGCTTGCAAAATGGATTCTGCACAACTTGTCTTCACTACTGTTTGCAAGATCTGCAGTCAGAACTAAACATACACATGTGCACAATCAGAGCAAAAATTACACTTTTGAGATACTTTGTTTCACTTCAAACACACTGAGCTTTTCCTTCTCTGTCCCCAAAGAGCGATGTGCTGGGAATATGAGTAAAAGGAAGGACGCAGCTTTCAGATCAAGTTTACACAATTAGGTAGGCCACAATTAGATAATTAGAGTAAGATTTATCAAAAAGAGAAGCAGCATATTAAGCAGCAATTTCCTGCATATTGCTCTTTCCCTCTTTAGCCTCACCAACTACCACTGCCACTACTGACGTGTATCAGTAAAACTGTGAAATTTGGCTTGTCTAGAAGGGAGTTCAAAAGCACTTTGTGGTGCTGGATTCAAAGCTCATTGAACAAATCTTGTTGACCCTGCCAACAGAATGTGCTGGCTATATCACCAGTTAAAACCAAAACCATGGACTACAATGGATGCAAGCAAAGGGAAAGGTTGCAAACTGTATAAATATTTTGCAGAACCCAACTGTAAGTCTGCAGACTACCAAGAGCTTACTTCAGCTTTTGAAAAATAACACTGCAGTTTGTTTTACTGAGTCCAGAAAAATGAATTTAATTTCTTATGAAGTATAAAGTACTTAGAAAAAAGTACTGGAAGAAGATTGTGGAATTCACCTGGGAGAAAACGTCCTGTAAGTCATCAAACAAAAAGCGGTCCTTATAAAAGACATATAATATCTGAAATACATTTCCCATCAATTAAGATGCAGGACTGCTACATTTATGCTGAGGAAAGATCAGATACAGGAACAACTTCTTTATCTTTGGCCTGTTGTGGCACACTCAGAGAGTCTTTCTGAGTATGAATGAACAGTATCTGAGCTGCCTCTGCTAATTCTTGGGAGGATGGTGCAGCAGCTCATCCAACCAGAGCTGGTGATAGTTTTGCAAGATGTAAGCAGTCTGCAGATTCTGAGCCTACCAAACACTGTCCCAGGAAACAGGGCTACACTGGCACCCAGCCTGGGGAGGCTGTGAGATAACCAGGGCTGTCGAGGTCAACACTGCAGGGTGACACCATCCCTGGGCTGCACAGCCAGTGCAGCTAAAAAAATATTGGCGGTACCAGGGGAGTAGACGTCACCTCCGATCAGCGGCCTACGCCCCGAACTATCCCTGCCATCAGCCCTCTGATGAAGTGCTTCCAGTCCTCCACAGCCCCATCAAAGACACCGTACACAGCTCTTCTAGCTGGACAGGATACTTGACTGTTTGGGCTCAATAAGCACAAAGAAGAAATGGACCTCTCTTCTACAAGCATTTCCATCATTCAGGAAACATAACACTGATCAAAAGGAGGTCAAAGAGAAATTCTGTCCTGCCAGAAACACTTCTTGCTACCTCCTTCCTGACTGGTGGGGTCAGAACAGAAAGTAACTGCTACCACACCAATCCAAACAGAGCCGAGAGAAATAGCACTGAACTGCTGCAACAAAATTGGGACAGCAGGTAAGAAGTTACCAGATGGAGTCTACAGTGCTAAGCCCTATTACTGGCAAAGCTTGTTACTTAACATCATATGTAGTGCAGCATACCCTCATGCTTGGTTCCATACAGCTGGTTACAAGCAGTGAGATACAGCAAGGGTAAGAGTTTGAAAATCTAGAGCTTAAAAGAGAAAATTCTCTATCAAATGATTAAGCATTTGAATTTCTACTTTTCTTTTTAAGTACACCTAGTATCTCATTTTTATGTTGGTTACCTAGAACTTTGGAAGATCTATTTAGTAGTCCAAATTTGGATCCCATTGTCTGATTTTGAAAACTTCAGCCCATTTCCAGTTAGTGAATAGCCAGAATACACTGACCCAAAGTGGAATTTCAAAAACTTTAAGCACTCCCCCTCTTAGGAAGCAAAATAGAAAAAGTTCTCATAAGCAACCAGGATATTCCAAAACATCCTGCTACTACAACCCTGCAGCAGATAGTTTTGAGTCAAGACTGAACAAGTAAGAACACCTAGGAAGTTAATCCAAATTATTAATTTCATTCAGCCCCTAGTAATAAACTAAGCAGAATAAGCTACATGGCAGGAAATGATCTTCTAGTTCTAACAGAAAGGTTATGAGAATGTAGCTGCAGTGTAATTTAATCTATGTTTTATATCAAAGTTTTTCATCATTCAGTGGTCTTCCATAAATTTGTTTACAACAAGCAGTGCTTTCTATTCAGCAAGACTGTTCAGCAAAATTAGTAACAACACCTTGCACTCATGCCTAATTATTAGAAGTCCTGCAAAGTGCAGGTGTCTGGTTGGAAGAGCACTACTATAATCACTTTAATATCAATAATTCTAAAGTGAACACCACACTCAGAAATAAAGTCCTGTAAAAGCAGGAGTTTAAAGTTGAAGAACCCCCAAAAAGAATACACAGGCCAGCAGGAGAGTCAGAAAAAGAAAATCATGGCCTTGTTTGAACTCCTTAAATTTAAGCTCAAAGACATGACAAAAGATAACATTCAGAAGATAACATGAAAGCAAAGACAACCAGAACATACTCCCTTTTTTTTTTGCCAAAGAAAACAGTAAATGCTTTTTTATCCTTACTTGATCAACATTGCTTGGTTTGGCAGCAGTTCCAGATGAATTTTCCCTCCTTCCTGTGTTCTTAAATAAGCAAATTCCTCCAACATATCAATATCTGAAGAAAACGTTAAAGATTTGAGTAGGGAAACAATGATAGAGAACATTCCTTATTATTGTCACATCTGAAGCCCCACTGCTGAAAGGAGAGCCAAACTTAACAGCTATTTGAAGTACCTCGTTCTTAAAAGTGATAGAGAAGATCACAGCATGTATTCCTAATCCTCCACAAACTTATGAGAAATGGCTTTTTAAAGTGAAAAACACATCAGTTAATTTCTTTTCTTTCTTTGTTTCTTCATATGTAGTCAGAGGTAAAGAAAGCTGATCTCCAAATTCCCTGGTTTTCACTTCCTTTTTCTGCACTGCAGGTTATGAAAGCAGTGCAAACTGAGGCTGGAACTGAGGCAAACGCCACCATGATGGCACTTAGATTTTTTAGTTTTCTGGTATGGTCCCTTACTTAACTGCTTGGTTTTTTTGTTTTTTGGTTTTTCCTTTCCTTTAACAGCAGAATTTATTTAGTTGTCTCAGACAGGAGTCAGATCTCCTTGCTTCCTGGGGACCATGGCTGGGTGCCAATTTAGGTTAAACACTAAACTGTCCATATGTGTGTATGCTGGTTTATGTCAAATATCTGAATATGCTGCTTTGCAGGAACTTTGACACAGATCATTGTATCACTCAACCCAAACATCTTACCCACAGAAAGCATTTCATAAACAACAGCCAAAATCATTCAACTCTGAAGCACACGTACCACTTTATCTTTTTTGTTAACAACCCTGTATATAACGCCCTCTATTTCTTAATGAAAAGATTGTTGTCACTTGCATGAGCAGCCTGAGCTGCTGCTGCTTTTGAATGGAAGTGCAATGGCAATGTACTTAAGAGCACTGCAAATGCCAGAGCAGGTGACAGGAGGCATATTTACAGTCCATTGTGCACTGCTGCCTATTACAAGAGGATTTCATGGTATGGAAATAAATACAGAATATGATTCACGGAAAGAGCTGCTGTTGAAACAACTTTTTCATCAGTGGAGCACAGGATGTGAAAGACATTCTTGGTTAGAGAAAGGATACTCGTGACATAGTTGAAAAAATTCTCATACTGGAAGTTTCCTTGTTGGCAGATCTTGTTGATGGCTTTCAGGAACAAGTTCTCACCCCTCGGCCACTCATGCTGAAGCAGAACAACAACGTGGCCCAGTGCCATATCATCTCTGCTGTCTGTGAAAGCTCTGAGCTTCAGGAAAAAAATTACATTGAGACAATCAGGAAACACATGTTGCTTTTAAAAATATATGGGATTCATCTCACGTCTGTGTAAATATAGAAGTTCTTTAAAGTATACATTAAGGCAGAATTAAATACACTTGTAAAGCAGGTTGGAAATTTCCAGCTAAAATACCAAATTCTCTCCACTGACCTATAAAGGAAGTCTGAAGAGAGGCAAAAATTTTGAGATCTATTCTATCTTTTCTGCTCAAAACTAAAACAAAGAGAAGAGAAAAAAAGAGAAAATAAACCCTCCTCCATCAGCGTTCCATTTCCCCCTCCAAAAAAAGACGCTCCATCAACCCCTTTAGGTGAGAAGGACTTGAGGCACAGCCCCTCCAGACATAATTCACAGCACTGGGATAAGGCCATGCAGTTTCAGGACATATAAATTAGGCCTTAGAGACAAGAAAGAACTTGACGCCCCGACTGACCCTATCTTACCTTGAAACAAGCTAACAACAGATGAAGGCAGTAAGGCATGACAGCTCTACTGGTACATGGCCAAAGCTTCAAATCAGACCCTGCAACAGAATGGTTCTTTAGGGGTCTCATGATAGGTAAGTTGAAAGAAATTGGAATGGAGCAAAACAAATCTACAATGGCCAAACCTCACATAGGGAGGAAAGCTTTAAATGTAAATTACGAATTATTCAAAACGTGAAGTTAAACATTTTAAATTGTTTTCTTATTTCTTTTTTCTTGTGGTAGGACTTTGCCACCAATATACTTTAATAGGTACCAGCATGAAAACCACAATACAAAACCAAGAGGTGGTAAAAAACTTCTTCCCTTTTCACAATACAAAGTGGGAATAATTACATACTCAACCAGAACATGTGAACTAAAGTTCAGATGACATTGAGTTTACGGTAATAGCAACTCCATACCTTTCCTGAATTTAGACTTGACTTTAGGTTGCTCCTCTTGTACTTTACCTCCTTCTTGTATTGGAAGTAAAATACAGCACATGAGATCAAGCACTTTTTCACATGTTTGCTATAAAAAGAAGGGACATTACAAAACTAAATTTAAATTAGAGTTCTTAAAAATTCAGATATGTTAAAAATGATTAAAAATTTCAGACACCACAAAAGAGAAAAAAAACCAATCACAAAATTCTTTGCTAGAACTTTAGTGGACTTAATACACAGTATAGTTTGGCTTAGCTGTCATTAAACAATCTCTGAGAGCCTACGTACATCATTTTAATTGTGAAAAAGTATGTATTGGCATTTTTCATTTCACGAGTGTAAGATCAGTATAACTACAATCAAAAACTATTTTGTTTTGAAGGATTAAGTTTTCAAGCGAATTCTTAGAATAGTTTTGTAAAGCTTTTTCTGTTCATCGTAAAAATAGAAAGAAAAATGGCAATCTGACAACATGACAGAAATCTGGTAAATTTTTAATGCTATTTCCTAGTAAGAAGTCTGCGGGAATATATGATCACATTTCCAGTGAAAAAGTGCTAAACTGGAATGGACAAAAGCACTTGCCCAGTAGTACTAGGATGATGTCAGATCCTGAGAGACACAGCCTTTATTATCAGTGCTGACACTGACTGACCTCAGACCACCAGGCACTCTTGTAATATTAGGAACACAAAACGTGCATTGCAAAAGTAAAGCAAGTTCAGAGGTCAGGCCAGACAATATTGTTCTGGTGTCTCTTATACTGTCACTTAATAACTAACTCTTTTCTAAGATGATCACAGAAGTTTCTTAACCCTTTTCTTTCCCCTGCCACATGAAGCCTATACCTAAAAGAATTTCCCCTCAATTTAAATAACTGATTCAGTAAAATTAAGGAATTCAAATTAAGGTTAAATTTACAGACAACTCAAATACTTGTAGCTATGAAAAATTGTAACTAAACCCCAAAATCTTAACTTTCAAATAGACTATATATATATATAAGAGTTGCTAATGGACAGTCAGTTAATGTGCCAGGAAGTATAATTCTCCATTTGCAGCACAGATTTGTCAGTAGACCCTGGCTGAAAAGCAGGCTAACAGGAAAATTCAATGGAAGAAGAGAAACAGGAACCACAGGGCCAGATGATGAAGGACCATGTGGAATGCTGTACGTACCCGATATTCTCCAAGGGCAAAGTGGCACGATGCTAACTGGATTAGTGCTCTCTGATTTTCTAGAGATCCTTGTCCTGTAATTTGCTGTGGAGAATGAGAGCCCTGAAGAGCTGCCAAGTGATGCAGGCTGCTAATTGCTTTTTTGTACTGCCCCTTTGAAAAAGGATATAAAAAAAGCACTGTTAGGGTCTTCTCTATACAATAGGTGGAGAGATAGAAAAAAAAATTCTCTTACAGAAAGCTTTCAAAACAGAGTGTATCCAAGTAACAAGCCTTCAAAATTTTAATCTAGCCTAATACTCTCTAGTGATGGGCTGTGTACAGGAGTGTGGATCAATCACTTGCAAGGCAATGAGAAGACAAAGAGAATTCTGCTTTAAAAAGCCAGTTTACAAAATCACATTTGTAACTGAGTCAAATAATCATACTCTTGAATAAATCGTTACTTCATTTTGACTAAAAAAGTCTGAAATAACTCTTGTTCAGGCACAAATACAGGCAAAAATAAAAGACCTCCACAGGAAAAAAACCAAGCTTTCTTCTGTAGATGATATTGGAATGAGCACAGTTAGCCTAATTTTTGTGGAGAATGATAAATGTTAACTGAGACACGTTAAAACCTTTTGCTGTTTCAAAGTTCTTCTCTCTGATTGTGTTCCAGTATAATGCACTGACAGACTAATAAAATGCACTTCTCTTCCATAACACTATGTATATATCCACCAGTCAAAATGCCAACACAGCTGTCTTTTCCATATGCCAAAACTAGCTGAACTCAAACAACAGCTACTGGGACAGGAATATTCTCAGTAGGGTACCGAGCTTGTGGTACAAGCAGTGTACTTCACTCCCCAAAAGAGTCATACCTGAAGGCATGAAATCATTAGACCTTATAAGCAGTCAAACTGGCTAATCACAACTGCTATTTACTAGAAGGAAGAGCAGCACAATGGTGTTGTTTTTCCTAGTTTATAGTGTATTTTTTTTACCTGGTAGATGATCATGTCTGTTAGGAAGATTCTTAACCAAAGCCAGGTCTCTGTCTTCCATGACAAACAAATTCTGGTGAACTCTGCGTAAGTGGTTAGAGAAGAAAAAGAGAAAATGAAGCATTTCACAGCTTTGGGTTAAAAATCAATTATATATATTAAAAAGTTGAATTTAAAAATGGAAAAAACCCCACCAAAACAGTACGAGTATGAAATTCTTCAAATATAGAACACTCTCTTCCTATACACTCATTTTTTGATTATACTTCTCTTCACAGTGTCCAACAACCCTAAAAGCAGCTAGGTGGTACTATTTGCCTGCTTATTAGAAGAGACATTTTTTTCAAGTTTATCACACCGGATATTATCAGAAAGGGAAACACAGTAAAGACACATCTTCTTAATCATAAACTAAAGCAAGCATTGGCAGCACATCCTCACTGAGCATTACCAGCACTACTACTGACCAACTGCTCCAAGAGAAGGGGAGTGAATAAGCAAAGATGCATCAAGAATGAAATGAAATACAGGAACAAAATATTCAGAAGCACAACGACGTTAAAGTTTCTTGCTGGTACTTACACAAAAAATACTAAGGGCCCCAAACAATTTCGATTTTAAGGATTCAAAATTACAGAAATTCCATTTTAACAACTAAAAAATGACTTCTATGCAGAGCAATGAAGTCTAAATGCAACTCTGCCTGCAGTTAGCGTTACCTTTGTCAAGTGATTCCAGAGAATAGAGCAGCTCCCAGCTCTCTCTTGCCAGTTTGAAGCTCTCTAATACTTCAATGGAGTTTGCAAGATCTGCCTTGTTTACTGTAATATGGCGACTTCTTGCCTTCCCAGAAGGATCCTCATCATCTGAGCTCTGCTTATAAGTCAGTATAAAACAAAAAGATTAACTTCTTAATTTATACTTATTTCAAAGGACTCTAAAGTCACAAAAGTTCCACTGAACACAAGGAAACAATTATGTACTAGAGATGCCAAGGTCCTAGTTTAAGTGCCTTCAAGTGATTTTTTACTTAGCTTGTTTTAATGTTAGACCAATCTGGTTTGCTACCAAGAACTCAGTGGTACAGTGTGATAAACAGTATCCCAAAGGAATTTATTCTGTTAAACACGATGCAGCACCACTGAGCTTCAGCCAGATTATCTGTTAAAGTACATACACACTTAGCATTTTATCACTCAGTTTAAGCCTACAGTGGCTTAATGCAAAGGAAATAATTGTATAAGTGTGTACTTCTACCAGCAGAGAAATTCTATAAAATAGTGGGTTTCTACCATTAAAGCAGTAGATATATTGACAGTTCCAATCATGAAAAGTCAGTTACTTTGGAAGTTTACCTGTAGAACATCTGTCTGCTATAGTTACCTTTTTAAGAGCTTCTGCAGCCCCTGCTGAACTTCAATTTAGAAGCATTCACAGCAGTACATACATGTCTACAACAATTGCTGCAAGAATTGTTTTATTCTTATTGGCTTTAGAAAAAGAACTGTTTGAAAATTGTGGTCAAAACCAGCTATTTCAGGGTAGCTCTAAAAATATGTCTATTACATCTATGTCAAAACCATTATTATCTAAATTCCAGTAGCAATGCCATTCTTGTTATGAATTTAGAAGTCTAGAAAAGTTACCATTGTTTTTTCTCTTCCTTCAGCAAGTTTCCTCTTTTTGTGTATGTGTTTGTTACGATCAATATCTGTATCACCATAGATGTTGGGTACATCCTCGAGAAGAACCAGTGGAGTTTGGTTTGGAGCATTTGGGCCTGGATTTAAAGAGAAATTAAATTAATTCACAATTGCTCTAAACTGATCAGAAAGGTTTCATGCCTACAGCAAGCTGCGTTTTTTTCCTTCACAAGTAATGACTATAATGCTAGAGAAATCTGAAATTAAGTCACTTAAATTGTGTAAGCTTAAACTATGATGGTAAAGTTATGGCTTCCTCAAAGCAGCTGTACAGTAAAGGTGAGAGTGCATTCACCAGACATCACAAAAATTTGTCTGAGAGCTTCAGAATATTTTTGAATCCTTTTCTTACGGAGCAGGTGTATATCCTTTCTTACAAGATATAGAGGCAGCAGGTGTTCTCCCATCAAGCATTATTTGCTTTTATGTAAGTACAATTATTCAACAGATCAACAGCACAAATGGCTCTGAAGTTAACAGTCACAGATATGGCAAAGCACAGCAATATTCTCACAACATTTCTCATGAGAAACCAAAGCAATATGCTGACAGGCACTGATGCCTCAAAGAAGTGTGTGTTATTTTATGACAAGATTTCCCTCGAGGATCACTCAAGTGTCAGCTTTGTCCCCACTGAGTTCAGTAAACAGAATTAAATCTTTAGTTGACTACCAGAGCTTATCTTCACTCCCCAAAGTCTCTAGAGAAGCCTCATTTTGAAACTCAGAAGGCAATGTGTTTCACTGATGTCATAGAACATCCAGTGGGATCTGGTACTTGTTATTTCAGACCCCAGTGCTGAAGTGTCATTAGACATAAAATAGGAACAATACTTCTTAATCCAAAAGAACACTGATACATGATCACTACTGAGACAGCTTTCCTTCCAAAAATATTTTCTCCTTTGCACAATCAAGTTGTATATCGATGTGCAAAGCTCAGTGAAAGAGAAATATAAAGGAAAGGAGACTCCATTAATCTGTTTTCTGTTTCTGAAATCTCTGCCAGGTAAGAGTGTAGTGAATTAGTATTTTCGGTATGTACATTTTTTCTGTTTATATTTGCAGAAAGATATGAGGCTAAGGCTGCATTCATCACTGCAAAGAACTAATTTGACAGTTTAGTAGAAGGAAAATTCATTTCATCTCTTTATATAAATGAACTTTTATTAAGCTTTTCCCGTCTACTCAAAAGTGATGTGTAAGGAGCCCACTACAATAGAAATTACTGTGAGAAAAAACAACCAATTTGGTCTAATTAACAAATATCAGTCAATAAATAATACCATAATAACTAGATCAATAAATGCCAGCATTGAAATGTCACCTATACAAAGGCTACAACACATTGGAATCACCTCTCCTATACCATCATGTATTCCACTGTGTAGGAATCTAACCTGTGTGAACTGAAAATAGAGCCAAGACGTAATGCAGAAAAATAGCATCTATGAGAAATAGATATGAAGGTACCACAACTGGGATGCTGGAAGAGCTTTATCACTAGAACCTCAAGAGCTGCCTAGTTCTAACATCTGAGAAGAAAAGAATGTGTTTTTCTTTTACTCATACTGATTTAAATGAATGCCAGCTGAGTGCTTTCCAAAGAAGTGTTCACTTCTCAGCATCACAAGCGTACTGTAGTCTTTATTCCATAACCTCCAGTTCTAAACAAAACTATTCTCACCCATAACCGGCTGCAGACCTTCTCTTACAGTACTGAAAGTTACACAGCCTACAAAGAGCAGCATTGTGGTTTTCTGTCGGAACTCTAGAATCTAAGCTTACAGAGTTTTTAATTGTTTTCTAGCAGAGAGTGTTATACATAAACCCCCAAAAGCATCAGCCCAAATAGCAACTCCTGCCAAGCCTGCAGACAGCCTGAACGTTATGAGAGGTGTGAATTTCCTCATTCATTTCTCAAGTGTCCAGCAAAGCAGACATGAATTATGTAAGAGAAATGCATTGAAAAGTTCTCCTGCAAGAGGTTTCTTGCAAATCCATGCACATGAGAAGAAAGTCACAGATCTAATCTCAGAGCCACAGTTTATGGAGGACACAGCATTTTTCCCTACCACTATGCTGCCAAAATATGGAGGATTCTACATTTCTACAGTAAGCCCTCCAAAGAGAAGAAGGAAAAATTCTAATGATAAAAAAGATATGAAAGGCAGTGAATACCACTGGACTTTAATGCTAAAGCAGAAATGAGTAAAAGCTGTCTTAGAAATAATTTCCTGATGTCAGGAAATTACAGGGTACCAGAAACACTGCACCAAAGGAACTGCATTCTGCTACCTCAGTATACATTCTTTTTATTAATTACAAATTAGGAGTAATGTGCAAAGCACACCTTAAAGATTATGGTTAAACTATACAAAGAAAGCCAAGTTGGAAGCTTGTGAACTTCAGGAAATCTTTTCCTATTCAACTTTTATTTGCTTAATTACAAATTTGTTGTGTGTTCCTATGCAAATATAACCTCACTTATTTTGTGGAAGCCTTTTGTACACTCTTTTGACTGAAGGAAAACAAAATGTCAACTTCAAAGAAACAAAATCAGAGGAGAAAGTGAAACCAACATGATGCTGATGGAGGAGTAGGAATCAACCCTAGGGATGTTTCTTATACTATCTGGTCTGTTACTTTTCTCTTTGCTAGACCACTAACTGGCCAAGGTTGAAAACACAATGCCAAGTTAGACTGATCTTTGGTCTGATCCACTACAGCAGCTGTTATGAACTACTGTTGCTAAGATTAATGGCTTAAGAGAATTATAACAACTTAACATGTCAATGTTGCTTTGTAAGATGACAGTTTCAAAAGACTAACGAGAAAAGATCTTTCAGACATTAGCAATGAAATCACAAAGAACTCGTTACAGAAGCTGAAACATTAGAAACTAACCTTGAAAGAGTGATGGCTGGATGTTGCTGACATACTGAAAAGCATTTTTAAAGAAGACCAACATCGTGGAGTACACTACTTGATTCTTGTATTTAGTGTGGGCATCACTATCAAAGTTACTGATGTATCTGCAGAGATCTTTCATTCGATGCAAAATATCACCAAAACTTCTGAGGGGAAGAGAGACACAAAGAAGTCAGGATGTTACACAGACTCTGAAACTAAAGGAAAGAATGCACGGTGAATACGAAAATCTTAATGTTTCTCAAGTCAGTTGAGGCTGGGAATCCATGCTAGTGAAATTTCACCAAACATTTACCATGTTTCTTTTTGTTGAGGCACATTAGGAAGAATACTCAACAGTACTTTCATCATCAAAAATTTGAGTTTAGAAACCAATTTGAAAGTCCTCTCTGGAACCACGTGCTTGCTTTACATTGTACAGTCTTAAAAGAAAAGCTGCTGTGAACTTACACAAAATGTCCTTGTGTTAAAATTGTTCTTCAACGCATCTCCTTAGGAATTAAAAAGCCAAATTCTCCTTGAGAAGAAACACCCAGAAAAGTACACTTTTCTTACCTTCTTCCCTTATCCATTTGCCATTCACACCTCATTCCCACAACAGACAGGATTTTAAATAGCCTCTCCCAAGGATCTGTAATCTGGGATGATTTCTCTGTGAGTCCATCTATTACATATTTCTGAGAGCTGCGCTTGCTTGGAGACATAATGTCAGAGGAATCTTGTGAACCTAGGAAAACCAGCACATTTTTCTCTCCATAAAGAAATCAAACAAACTGATTAATTTTCAAGAAGAAGACATGTAAAAATTACATTGGAGCTTTCAGAGTAACCATTCTTGAGTAAGAAGGCTAAGAGGGAGCAGTAGGTGTTTCTGCCTCTTTGTCCTCATCCAGCCTACCAGCTCTCTTGTACATCTTGGACATTTTGTCCTACCTCTCAGTACATATGTTGAAGCATCATGAGCACCATGACTAAGTAGCTGAAGCACCATGAGGTATTTTGTAATAAAAGAACAAAGAAACACTAAATACTACTATTAACCCTTGTCTACGAGATACATTACATTAAAACAATGCATTTTTTATTTATGGGCATCACTTCAGTGATACTAAGAGACTCTAATAAAGCTTAATTTTGTAAAAATATTCTTACCTTGATATTGACTTTCTGTCTGTGTAGATCTAGTTACATAGTTAATATAAAATTCCGCTGCTTTATTCAAATATTTATATAACAAGCTGGCAGGAAGTCGTACATCAGGGTTGTTAATTATCAGAGGAAGAACATCACAAACTAAAACAGAAAACAAACAAAAAAATCCTTTAGCTTTGTGGGGTTTTTTGTTCTATTTGTCCTGAGTAAGGCTTCTCAATCAGCCATGTGAGCCTCCATCTCTGGCTGACCATACATCACAAAGAACCTCACATGAGTGGCTCTAATACCAATTTGTGCCATATGGTCAGTCTGGACTAACGTGGTCTGAGCCTCTCCTAACTAAAGCAGTTTTCTAATTGTAGCATCTTGAAAGAAGTTTACTGATCTCAGAATCTTGCCATACTAAGAAGTTGTACAGTAAAACAAGAACATTAGTATTTTCTTACCAAATAATTTTCTAAAACAATTCACTGGAGATTCTTGGTCTTCAATACTTTCAGCATCTAATAACGTTTCTCCAAGGCCTACCTGTGTGAGCAGAGATGAAAATCAGACACTGGACCAGTGGTTTTAGAAACTTTTTGAACTGTGATTCAAAGGGTTGAACAGTAATTCAGTGGATGTGTGAGTAGCAATTCACTCCATGGCAACAGCATGTACCAAGGCTCCAAATATACAGTTAGTAACAGGTGAAAAGCAACACCAGAAGATAGCAAAACAAGACCAAGAGAAAAACTGCACACAACTGTATCAGACAGGTGAAAGTAATATATGACTGATATTCCTTCATTTACAAAACAAAGGTTTATTTCCTTCCATTTGTTTTCTGCCTAATTCCTTCCTGGTGTAAGCTCAAGATAGAGCAATATGAACTATTAGCCACGTGATTAAACGTGAATAAAAAGACTCTGCCTCTCACTAGGCCAAGGAAAACACCTTTCAGTAAAATCTCAAGAAAGAGAGTGCCAATATCCTGAATAGTTACTCTGAGCTTCTCTTCTCTTACCCCATGTTGCACCACAGTCTCTGGGAAACGTCGCAGAAGCAGAAGGAGCATTTCTGCCCTTTCTAATGTGTTAAAGCACTGCTCTGTTGCCTTCAGTAGCATCTCACACTGCACCCGACCAGGAAGGGTTTCAAATAATCCTTAAAAAAAAAAGAAAACATTTAACCTGTTGTGTCTGAATTGTCAAGGTGACTGACAAAGGGTAAAAGACCAGTCAACATCACCTTGCCATGCAGAACGAAAAGGGATTTCCTTATACTTTTTTCTGCTTTTAATACACATACCTGAAAAAAATATCTGTTTCTTTCAGAGAAGACCCAATAAATATTTCTCTGTGTTTATTTGGGTGCAAAGAACTTGAATTAACAAGTAAGACTACTAGTAAGTAGAATACTCAAAATCCTAATACTTAAGTATCTGGCATTTCAAGATGCTTTTTCAAAACTGTTCTTCTTTTTTTAACTTATATTCCACTTCTACAATTAATACTTTCATTATTAAAATGTAGGGTTTTTTCAATTTAAACTTCCAATGAGACACTAAAAAGAAACTCACATAATCTCCCGGTATGTTTTATGTATTTGCTCTGAAAAATAAACAGATCCATGCAAAATCAAATGTTTTCTTAACTGGAATATCCTTAGAGCTTCTGAAGCACATATTCAAACAGCAGGTGTAAACCCTGCTTTCAAAACTCCCAGTGATTGCCAGCAGTGAATGCCAAGCCCTTCTGGTCACTGTTCATTTTCATAACCCTCACTTCATACATACGAATTCACACCATTTTAATGATCATTCATTGTCCTCTGCAATCTGTGGGATGATTATTTGTAAGTACCATTCCACTTATTCCCTATTCAGTTGCTTTTCTATGTCCTTGTTCTGGCAGACTAAGCCTACCCATATCAGAGACAAAGCAATGGGAATCAGCTTGTCCTGTTCCTTTGTTTTTCCTAAGCCTAACACACCAAATGAGGTATCTAAGGCTGAATTGAGGAGAAAAAAAACCCACTGCAGTCCACAGGGAAAGTTAGAAAAACTGACATTTACTTGCCAAACTAGATATGTAATCAGAGGGCTTATCTTTAGATTCCTTCAGGATAGAATCCTTACCTCTCAAGAACTGTGTCTGCTTGTCCTGTGAGTCATTCCTTAATGCTGATGTAATAACACTGATCTCCCTCCATACAGCAGGTTGGTCCGGAAAATTCACAAACCTGTATAAAGTTTGAGGCAAGGAATGAAAGCACAGTGATCTCAAAGCCTGTCTCCAAGACAAAACCTTCCCATGAAAGTATGTGTATGAGCAAAACAGAAAACAAAATATTTATTTTTACTGTTTATTTTTAATTAATTAGACCTCTTCTGCTTAATTTATCCACATGGATTTTCAAGAACACTCAGTTTATATTTTTGGAAAGTCTGACATTTATTTGCCCAGAAAAGCTGGTGAAGGATCTGGAGCACAAGTCCTAGGAGGAGTGGCTGAGAGAGCTGGAGGTTTTTAGCCTGGAGAAAAGGAGGCTCAGGGGTGACCTCATCGCTCTACAAGTCCCTGAAAGGAGGCTGTAGCCGGGTGGGGGTTGGCCTCTTCTCCTAGGTNGCCTCTTCTCCCAGGTAACTGGTGACAGGACAAGAGGACACAGTCTTTGGCTGCAGCAGGGAAGGTTTAGGTTGGACATTAGGAGCAATTTCTTCACAGAAAGGGTGGATAGACATTGGAATGGGCTGCCTAGAGAGGTGGTGGAGTCACTGCCCCTGGAGGTGTTTAAGGAAAGACTGGACGTGGCACTTGGTGCCATGATCTAGCTGACATGGTGGTGTTGGGTCACAGGTTGGACTTGATGATCTCAGAGGTCTTTTCCAAACTAATTCTGTGAAAGGAGCACCTGGCATACTTGTAGACTTCCAGCTCTGATTACTTACATGTCGTAGAGCAGCCTGCCTGCAGACGCTGTCCTTTCAGCATTCCTCTCAATAGTGTACATCTCATACTGTGGGATGCAAGAACAGAACATCAGCTCTCCTGAACACATTTATTGATCATATTAGTCCTTCCACTCCAAAAAACCGACCTTCATTTGCCACGGCAGTCTGAATAACAGAAAATTAAAGGACTGCAACATCTGCTAGAGAAATTAGAAGGTGCATTTAGACTATCTAATCACACACTCATTTAGGCATAAAATTCTATACGGTAATATACTTAACATTATTAACACTAACAACCTTCCAGTATCTGAAGGGGGCTGACAGAGAAGTCAGAGAAGGGCTCTTCATCAGGAAGTGTAGTGATAGGACAAGTAGTAGTAGGTACAAACTGAAAGAGGGGAACTTTAGATATATATTATGAAGAAATTCTTTGCTGTGAGGGTGGTGAGATGCTGGAACAGGTTGCCCGGAGAAGTTGTGGATGCCCCATCCCTGGAAGTGTTTGAGGCCAGGTTGGATGGAGCTGGTAGCAATCTGGTCTAGTGGGAGATGACCCTGCCCGTGGCGAGGGGGTTGGACTAGATGATCTTTAAGGTTCCTTCCAAGCCTTAACATTCCATGGTTCTATGAACACACTGGATTATTTTTTACACAAATAGAAAACTTAGAATTCAAAGAGTTCTTTGACCAGGGTTTGTACCCAGTCAATTGCAATGCAAAGACTCAAGCCGTTACAAAAGCCATAATCAGGAAACGTACTTTAAATAGTAGTAGTAGCACTTATTATTATTATTATTGTTATTATTCTGTTTTTTAAACCGCTAAGTCACCGCGACAACGGGCGGCCCCGCCCCTCCCCGCCACCATTGGCCGAGCGGCCTGTCCATCAGGCAGCGCCCGCAGCAAGGCCGCGCGGGGGGAGCGGCACGGCGCCCCGGTACCGAGCGGGTGCGACAGCGGCGGCGCTCACTTGTATGTTGAAGTCGGCGGGGTAGAGGCTTCGCGCCGTGATGAGCCAGGCCTTGGCCGCCCACAGGTCCCCCGGCACCAGCTCCCGGGCCCGCTTCACCAGGAACTCACAGTCCCCCTGCGCCGACATCTTGCGCCCGGCCCCGCCCCGGCCGCCGGGCGGCGCGCATGCGCCGTGACGCGGCCCGAGGCGGGATTGCCCGCTCTTCCGCCCCACCCTGGCACGGCGCGCCGCTGGGGAGCGCGCGCGCTCGCCGCCATCTTGGAAGCGGGCAGGTGATATCCCGTGATATCCCGGTCCGCTGGGCTGATGGCGAGTTGAATCACTGATGTTAGCGGCAGGGGAGCACTGCCTTCCTAAAGCTGGTGTTCCTGCAAATCAAAGCCCGCTTTAAAAGTCCAAGGCAAATCAAAGCCCACTTTAAAAGTCCAAGGCACTACTGCCTGAGCTACTGCTTCTCAAAAGTTCTTACAGTCCGCTACCAAAGTCTGCACTGGCAAATGCCAAGGAAAAGCAGGACGTTTCATTACAGATGTGTACCTACCTTTCAACAGCTTGGAACTGAGACTTACTTCTTACCATTAGCTGTCGGTGGTAGAATGCTTGATTACAAATGTAACGCTTTATGTTACTTAGTTAAAATTTAAATTTCTCTGTTTCTTTCCTTGTCACTTTTTTGTTTGCTCCTTTCAAGTACACCCGTCCTTTTTGATATCTCAACAGACCTTACAGACTTTGCACCTGGGGACTTCCACTGACCAAATCCATAAATCTACACATCTAAGAGTTCGTGTAATCATCCTATCAGCAAATAGTTTTAACAGACTCATAACCTCAGTTACAGATAAAAGGCAAGGTCCTTGTTTTCCAGCTGAGGTGACTGTGGTATATTTTTGCCTTGTTCTTCCTTAGTTATGGCACAAGGCCCACATATGCCTCTCATTCTGCTGCAGGTGAAAATGTGTTCTCACAGTGTTAGCCTGCTGCAGATTTTCATCTGTAGAGTCCCTATGAGGACTGGGAATTTGGCTTCTCATCTCCTCCATACTGTTGTCAATTGCCCTTCTTTCCATGCTCTTTTGGAAGGAATCTGATTTGACTCCACTCTGTGGCCACAACGTTGACTGTTCTTGGGGGAGAGCCGCTGTGTGAAAATCATCAGATTTCAGCAAGAAGTGTGCTTGCAAAGGCTCTGCCCTCTGAGGGAGGGGGCTGAGTCAAGGCAAACTCCGAATTGTCATGATTCCATATCCTGTTTGGACGTCCTAACAAATAACAAGACAAATTAGGGATCCTTGGCAAATGATGGCAGTAACAACTGTTGCACAAGTTCCCTACTGCAGGCAGCTGATCCTGTCTGTCCATAGCCAACAGCGCACACGGGCTGCTGCAGGAACCTGTTCCTTGCCCCCTTTCTCAGGGCTCTCACCATGCACTGGTCAGTTGTACTTTGAAGAAGCATGAAGTACGTGATTGCCATTCAGAGAGGTGACAAAGCCACAACAGAAAGTCAGCTGTCCCTCATGAAACAGGCACCTCCTCTTCTTCTCCTGCCCTTGCTATCAAACTACAAACTGCTGTAGGATGGCACAGGGCTTTAAAAATGGCTTCACAGCCCTGCAATCCCCTGCAAGTGCAGCAATGTTAATCACTAGGCGTGTAGGTCTACCCAGAGCTCTTCCCTATGTGCCTGTGCAGATGTAAACAGCTAAATTTGATTAATAAAAATAATAATTTAAGAGTTTTGCATTGTGGGGCTGAATATGGTAATAAAGTTGTGTATTCTCTCTCTTCAGAAACTGCTCAGCATGGACGGATGAGCTTGTTGGCGTTCCCCATATGCTGCTTGTGAGGTCAGAATCAAGATGCTGCAGGAGTGAAATGGATTGCACAGGATTACCAAAAGTTACTTTTGAAAATTAATGAATGTGTGAGGAGTTCCCTGAAAAATTGCAAGTGCATAATCACCCCTAAGACACCAACTAGGCAGAGAGATGGCAGTTTTTGAACCAGTTTCACAAGGTGTCCTGAAAGCAAGATGTAGCTGTATTTAACCCACTAGGCAAAGGGGAATACTTTCAGTAAATTAGAAATACCCTTTTTTCTTTTTTTTTCTTTTGTGTGTGTGTGTTTGCTGGACACCGGATTTTAAAATTTGTTTTAAAGCTGTAAATAATCTAGTCTTTTCTAACAAAGTACTCTGCTGCCTCTTGCAGAGATTTGCTGAATCCTTTCTTCTGCATTCCTAATGCTCTTTGTGTTTGCCAGTCTGCTCAGCCCCTCCAGCTAAGAAGGAGTTGAGAGTCCAATTTTGCATCATACAAACAATGTAACTTGACACAAGGGAAGAAGTCTGAAGGCAACACAGACAAAGGTAGTTGAGGTTTGGAAGAATTTAGACTTAAGAATGGATTTACATTAAGGGTGCCCAACCCCTGGACTTAGGAAGTAAAACTGCTTGCTCTGTGATCCTCTCATACATAGGACAGGCAGCAGGATGAGACTTGCAGGGGATTGGGGCAAGTGGTGTCAGTGAGCAAGCAGGAAACACCACTGATGATTCCTGTGTTGATGGCAGGAAGGGGAGCATTGTGGTTCTTCAGAATATGGGCTCTGTGTCTGCAACAGGTGACATAGGAGTAGTATTTGAAGGTGCTTGGAACATAAACTATAGTTTTGAGACAAGCTGACTCTGTTTAGAGTCATTGCTGTACTAAACTTGAAGTACTGATGTGCCAATGGCACTGCATGGCTCATCTCCCATTCCAGGAGCCAAGCATGCAGGTGGTGCTGGGGCTGGGCTATTTCTGTCCCAGGCTGAGGCTTCCTCTCCACTTAAAGTGGCATTCCTGAGTTCTTGCCCAGATAGTGTTGTTTTGATTTCCACAGTGCAGGACATGCTCAACATCTCAATGTTTTAGCCAGACAATTGGAAGTGCACACAGCCTCCTTCCTGCAGTAATACAGGACTCGGCTGAAATGCCTACGTGAGCCTTGATTTTCAGGAAGAGGCTTTGTGACCTTCTGTAGCAGGAAAGAGGCAGCATTGACTTCAAGGCAGTTGAGTCATCCGACCATGTGATGGTTGATTTTTCCCTGGGAAGATTGTCCCATTTCTTGAGGAAGGCCTGTGAGTAACAGAGATAACTCATGCCACGGATTCAAGCAGGGTAGCTGACACAGCACAGGGACAGAGACACATTATGTGTGCAAAGGCCGTATTGTAGACCTCGGTGGTAGCGCTTCACATTCCTTCTGCACCACAAATGCAGGACTCCATGAGCCAAGAGAGTATTTGGAAGGCATTGGGTTGGCACTTGACAGTGGCAAAGGGCTTTGAATGTTATTCTCTGCCTTCTACCTTTCTGGATCAGTATAATCCCAGCAGATAGCATCCATTCTGTGTTGGCTTTCCTGACTTGGTCCCATAGGCTGTTGTCATTTACGTAGGACTGGTGTATTAACAGCATGCCCTAGAGACAGGTAAGTGGAGTTTTTGGTATGGGATAAAGTGGTCTATGATGTGGAAGTGCCAAAGTTGGGATGACTGCTGTGCTAAATCGTGTGATCTTTAATTGGTAGCCATTCTTTAAGCATGGGCAGCCAGAGTTGCTGTCTGGCATAGGTAGTAACAAAGGTAAAGCTTTACATAATACTGAAAAGATTGAAAAAGGATCATATTCTAAACATCTTCTGAGTGAGGCATTGGAGAAGAAAGCCTATGTTGAGTTAGCAGTGTGGTGAAGTCTACACAAAAACTAGTGATCATGTGGGAGGTTTTGTTATTTTGTAGATTTTTTTTACCAATTCTCTGTCCTTTGCTTTGTGCAGAGGAATTTCTACAGCTGAGATGAGTTGTCTGGACTGTCAGTCACTGAGAATTTGAGGTTGAGGCCAAGTGTCTTCTTTGTCCCTTGCAGCTGAAAGACACTAAATTGAGATTGGATGACTGGGTGACAGATAGGAAGGGAAGAACAAAAGGAGATTGGGAATCCAGGCACAGAACAGCAGGAGATGTGTGGGAACCAACACAGCCCTCTCCATAGAGTGATATCTGTAAATAACGTCATACGTGGCAATGTCAGTACAAATGGTTATGTTTCAGCACATCTGGTAGCTTCTCATGAAATGACAGAATGGAGATCTTTGACTCTGGAGTATCCCCAGATGTAGACTCAGCAAAGTTCACTACAATGACTTTGGCTTTTTAAACCACACACTATTTCTGATTAGTGGATCTATTTCTGACCTGGGCTGGAGACAACTGGGAGTTAAAGACAGTCTTTAAACCTGATCCATAATGAGAGATGGTTCAAAATTTGCCTGTTACGTGAGTTCCCTCTATTGTTCCTGGGGGAAGAAGCAGTCGCAGATGGTGGTTCCTATCAGAAGGCTTGTCCCTACGAAGGTTGCATGGATATCTTGTCACCCAGGAAGATTTGGTTGTGTATGCAAAGCAGTTCCAAATAGAAAACCTCTAGAGAAGAAAATACCTTAAAAATGTTTTAACTTGCAAATGCACTCTCTGAAGCACCTTCTGATATTGAGATAATCAAAATTATCATACTTAGGACACTCTTATGTTACTTCTCTATGAGGAGGGAAGGAAATTCTAGAAAAAACTGTTCTAGAATTATAGATTATAGACAACTTCTGGAGTTGTCTATAATCTTGACAGTTGGATCCAAATTATGGCTTCAAAACACTAGAGTTGGCCACAATCCACTTAATTTCTTTAATAGCCTAAGGCAGCTTTTAATAATTGACCTAATTTTCACAGAATCAAAATAGTTTAGGTTGAAAGGGATATCAGGAGATCATCTTGTCCAGTCACCTGCTCAACGTTCAAATAACCGATTTTTATGATACTAAGATAAACAAAAAATCCATTTTGAGAAAAGAGCAAATATTATCAGTTTCCTTCAGCCTGCAGTTTGACAGTGATGAGTGGTGGGGAGTCTGCATTTATAGGGGGAAACATTTAGTTAGTCTTATGAGCAGGTAGTATTATCATGAGAAGTGCTAAAATACCTCCCTAGCTTTTAGATCTGGGAAACTGAACGAGATTGTAATTATCTTCCACACAGCACAGACAGAATTATTAATTACTGTACTCTCATGTGGCCAAAGCTACGCTCATATGACTCGAGTGACACTACAGCTGGGGCTTTGGACACAGTGAGTTGTCTAGTATTGTAAGGGCATAATAAAGCAGCACACTGCTTGGTTCACAAACAAGACCTTGCATTAAATTTGCAGTGTTAGAAACTTAGAAAATACTGTATTTCACTTCTAAGTTGAAGGTACTTTTTGCAGAAACTTATTCTGCTGTTTATGGAAACACTTTTTAGGAGTGAAATTCATTTTCACCTGGAAGGATTTCAAGAGAAACTGTTAAAGAAGTAATTTTTCCATATAGAAGTTTGCTAAGTAGAGAAAGAACGTGAATAGGGAGAATTTAACTCCTGGATATACTTCCTTTCCTTCTGCTGCCTTCCCACATATTCAGGCTCATAATGTCCCTGTGGCAACTCTGAAAGATGTATAAATAGAAAAGAAATTCTAAATTAACCAGCTGCATATGTTTGTCCCCGCTTTTAATTCTGCAGTCATATTGAAAAGTGCATTCCACGGTTTGTATTTTCCCTTTTTTATTCCTGTCTCTTACCAATCCCACTCCTTCTTGCAAATTCTTTCTGCACACATGTTGCAGGCATTCATCGCCTTGTCATTTGGAATGGCACTCATCTCAAAAAATGTTGCTGTCTGCAAGCTCCTTCTGGGAAAGCCATCGTAAGTTCCCTTTATAGGCAGTGAAGCCCAGAAGGCAGTTCAGCAGACCTCATACAGGTTGGAGTAGGTTGAACTGTGCTCTGAATGCCTTCGCTTAGGTCTCCATGGCTTGTAAAAGGGATGCAGGGTGGTGTCTTCGCCTGCAGAGATCTGTGTGGTAATTTCCTGGATGTGGTGATGAATGTGGCTTTATTAATGTTTAACCAGACTGCTCCGTGTCCTTACTCCATTAACAGTGTGTACACTGGTTCAGCCTCTAAATACGCCTTCAGTGATGGAGCCGTCATTCCCGGGAGGGACAGTTAACTCATCCCGTGTAGCTGCAGTCTCTGGTGGCTATCTGAGCTCTCTGCACTAAACACAAAGCTAGTCAGCAGCATGTGACTACTGCTTTCCTTTAATCAGTGAGCGCTGCTTGGGCTACAACATCCCAGAGGAATTGCATTAGAGGTTTCCTCTGTAAGTACTGTGCCTTTCAAAATTGCTTTCCAACAGCACACTGAATGGTCTAGCAAGCAGTCAGTCATCAATAGCATCCTGCTTTTAAGGTGAGGTAATGGTTGCTGGTTAGACTGTGCCTGCATTTTCCCCAAGTGCATGCAGGTCTGATCCTTGAATGCAGGTATGTGTATGTGCAATTACCCTCATCATGTGCAGCCAAACCTGTTGAACTGCATGTTTATAGAAACTGTCCCTAAGAGCAATTGCCTCTTGAAGGAGCACAGCTCATATAAGAGGAGTGGGACTGTCTCCAGCCAGCCCTGGGAGACGATGCTGAGAGCATATTGAAAAGCTGTCTTCAGCAAAAGCTTGCCAGTTTAACAACTCTGTTCACTGTTCCTATTGCACAGTGGGCTCTTTGACGCAACAGAAAGAGCTGCCTTTTTTTTTTTTTTTTTTTTGCTTCCTCTTAAATCTGCCTGGCCAATTTAAAGCTTGTGGATATTTCTTCCCCCTCTGGGGAAAGCTTATGTGAGGATTTTCTTTTTTAACAGTTCATTCCGTGAAACCTTTTTTTTTTTCTTGTTTGCTGTTAGAAAATGTTGGAGCTGAACATAAGGCTTTCATTGCAGGTCAGTGATTGAACTCTTGACCAAAGCATTTAACATTTGAGTGTCGCTTTAGCAAGCACTGTAGTTTGGGAGGAAAAAGCAAGTTAATAAGGTTGGATCGTGTAGCCCATGTGTGTCTACTACTGGAATAGGAATCTTTTTAGTTCTTCAGTGTCCGAGTTCTGTGCAGAGGAATTTACAATCTTCCTTTTGTAGACAAATGCACTGAATATTTTAATGAGGTGATATCACAGCTATGTCTACATTATCTAAGTCCTGAATGTCTCTACTCCCTCAAAATACAATAAACCAAACTATGAATTTCAAATATAAAGCTTTTGACTTTTTATTTTGCAAGGATTGTCTTTTTGAGTTTCTTTTTTTTTTTTTTGGTGTTACTTTTTTTTGCACACTTTACTGGGAAGCATGTAATTCCTCGGCACATGTCTCTGCAGGGAAGATAGTTGTTTGCTATTTTGTATTTCTTCTTAGATTGCTATCAAGGGAACTAAGAAAGGATGTAGACATATTGTTAATGTCTCTTCAAGCTGTATTCGAGGTAAGGCAATTTTCTATTCTTATCTCTGAAATTAGAATATGAAGTAGATGCAGTATTTCTTTTCTTTATAGTTACTAAGATTATCCTGTTGCTATTTGGTTTCTCATTGATAAAATGTGTACATACTTGTCACAAAGCTGTTCCTTGTCTATGTGACACTTAAAATCCTGTATTTTTATTTCAACAAGATCTACTACATATCTGCATGTTTGTATTAGCTTGTGTACTCTAGATCAATGAAAGATCATTTTTGTAATTGCTTTGGTTTTCTCCTCTTATGCTTATCACATTAAGTGTGGGAGTGAATGGATTTCTTGCCCTGGGTAGATAATTCTTATGCAAACTTTGTAAAACTGACTTTCAAATTGTTTCCACTGTGAATCACTTTCCTTGTATGATGATGACTTTTATGGTAATGTTTAACTTGAGTAGAATTGTTTTCAAACATATGCAATGTATCTTTGGTGTATTCTTTTTTTAACAGCAACCCAAATAAAATAGACGAACAGTTATTCCTATTAGAGTGTTTTACTTCCTTATCCACTTAATGCTGCCTCTTACGGGAAGTATATAGCTTTGAAACCATTATTTCTGGGTATCAGAATAGCTGAAAGGTGTCACTGCAGCATTGGCCAATTCACCTGCATTGAAAATGGAATTTGTATGGGATACCACTGTTGGTGAGTTATGATTAGTGCCTGGGGAATTAGAAAATGCTACTTCTAGTTCATATTTCTTTTCAGGCAATTTAAGAGCTTGCCATTCAAGGGAGGTTAATTTTTCTTTTACCTTTTTCTGTAGCAAGGTTACAGTTTTCATAATTCAAGATTTTTGCACACACTTTCTATAATTTTATTATTATTTAAATCAATCCATCTGAATATTTGTGGCATCTCTTACAAGGGGAGTCTGCATGTTTTAAGGCAGACATGCTGTACTGCAGGTCCAGAAACACTTTTCATTTAAAAAAATGTTCTAAATCTACCTTGCTTGGCTCCTCACATCTCTGAAACTGTTTCCTGTTTGAATTCCAACTAGTGTTGGCTCCATTGAAGAGATGTGTCCTTTAACAGTTTGTTGAGAGGCTTTTCGCTGGGGATGGGGTTGGGAATGATAGAGGGTAGGGTTACAAAGTTACAGTAAACTATTTTTATTTTTATAGGACAAAAATATTTACTACTATAAGCATTTACAATACTCAAATAAATTCATTCAAAGGTGTTTTAAAACCCATTGAAGCTTAACTTTCTTTAATCAACATTACACCAGCTCTTATAATTCTCTGTCATCTAATTTTTTGGAGTTATAAATCCATATCCTGTCACAGTGCAAAAACACAGCTTATGTCTGCAACCTGTTTTCTACTGTCAAAAAACAACCTTGCTTATTCCTTACTGTTGAAATTACCTCAAGTTGAATGTGTCTTAAAAACCTTAAAATTAAGCAGTGTAATAAACTAAAGCAGTCTTTATATAACATGTCTTCTGAACCTCTTCCTGAAAACATTAGATACCTTCTCTGATCCACCATCACTGGCAGAGGGTGTACTGGCCTGCATTCCTTCCCTTCTCATCTCTAGTTTGTGAGGTAGCCAGTCCTGCTATTCCAAGACTCTTATGAGAATCACCCCATAATGCATTGACATTTCCATGGACATTACCAGAAAACATTATTGGGGAAGAAGGATAAGTGATGTGGGTGCTTTGATGTGTTCTTTGGGATCTTTGGAGTTGAAGCAATTTCTTACTGGATTCCATCCTTCTTGCTGTGCAACAGTTACCGGAAGATATTTGTTTCTCTGGATGTTTGTGGCAACATCTTTCTCCCTAGTCAATGCAGCAGAGCTCATGGCTTGCTATAGGTCTCCTTGCATGCCCTGAACAGTGTCAGGTCAACTGGGTGCTTGTTTTATTATCCTAGTGACCTGGTCTATGGCTTGCCATGGCCTTAGTAAAGAAAGGCTACTTAGTCTAAATCATGCTCAAGTCAAGACAGGTCAAGAGGAAATACATGATGAACTTTTATTTGCAACAGTTAAAATCAGCAATGCACTTAGAAACACTTATGCAAGATATAGACAAAAAACTTATGGCAAAAATGCGTATTGTATTTATACCTAGATTATATTTTCTTTTACCCCATCCTGGTGATTTGATCCCCTTCTGACAAAATTTTCTTGTTTGCATGTAGCTTACCCTTCAGGTCACATCTTTTGGAAACAGCCTGTTCACGAGCCTCCATCAGTTAGTTACCCTCTGATGAGAGTATGCTCCGTCGCACCATGTCTTCTCACACCTGCATAGCTTAGACCGTATTCTGATTCTTGAGGAAACTCTCATTTTTATTCATTTGCACTACAAAAGTTTTCAGACAGTGCAGTGTTATTCTTTCATCCCCAAACCATTTCATTTGTGTCTATCCAGATCAGGCATCATCATTGTTCTTAATGATTTCCTTGTTAGAGACTGACAGATATTTCATTAGTGCATGTGTTACCTTCTTATACTTGACTGGTTAGTCAAAACATGAGTAAATTTCTTCACCTCCCTTTGGGACTTAGTTTGCAGAAAAAATGTCTTCATGGTGAGCTGTATTCTCTACCAATGGGTAAATTAACATATTCAGTGTTGTGCAGAGCTCTGACTGGCTTTCTTCTGACACAGAGGCAGAAAGGTGGTTGTCAGAAGATAGCAGACAGCTGTGTGTTACTGTTTAAGGATGGGTTCACTGAAGTAGATGACGAGACTTGGGGGCAGAAATTGCAGAGATGAAAGACCAAGGGCTAGACAGAAATGGATCTATAGCACATTTAGGAAATTGCTTTTCTTTTAACTGTTTGAGGTGAAAATATTCCACTTAGATTACCCCTCTGTGTGTGCATCTTCGACTGAGTGTGGGACTGCAGCATCTCTGAGGGCTTCTCAGCACTCTTGTAATATTACTAATAGGGACTCATGTCTGAGGTCATGTTTTGGTCTGAAGAGCAGCCTTTGTTTGGCACAGTGCCGTGCTGTTGGAGGGATTGAGTGAACCCCGGGGCTTTTGCTTATCTATGCAATTGAGTGGGACCCCTTCACTGTGTTTTGATTGTATTTAGGCTTGAGAATAAAGATTTGGATAAAAACATCACACTGAATATCTCCCACAGCCTCCAGGGAGCCTGACCAGCTCAAAGGCAGTTGTCAGCATCTGCTTTGGGAAATGACATAAGCCTGTTGATCAAGCTGAAAGAACTTTATTTCTTGTGTCCTACCTCAGCTGCAGCAAAACATTGACAGTTAGGGCCTTAATAGCAGGTCTTCTCTTTGCAGTTCACTAACTACTCCTTTAGGCTACAGCTATAGATAGTAACTGCTCAGGGTTCAGAAAGCCTGTCTTCTTGTTTCACATCTTCATTAGGAAACACAAACACATCAGCCTGGTTTTCCAGGAACCTTGTTTGGAATTTTTGACTGTGGTGTGCTTTGTATTGATGTCTGTTGATCAGTTTCTACTGACTGAGAGGTGTGGAGAAATCAATGATGAGGCTGTATAGACTTTGCAGGTTTCTTTTGCTTTTTTCCCAGAAATACAAATTTTGAGTCCATGCTTTGAAGGGTCAGCAGTGCAACCATTTTAAACTACATTTAACTCTGTAGGCTGACAGAGAGGATTGTGGATTACTAACATCTCTTCTCTAGACTGTCAAAGGCAACCCAGCTCACATAGCTACTTGACTTTACTAGAACCTATGGAAGAAATGTCATATTCATTCTGTAAAGTTACGACTATTCCTTCTATTTATTGTACTCAAAGCAATAGCATTTTTTTCCTTTTTTTCTTTTTTAAGGCACAAGGATAGCTCCTCAGTTTTATAATAGTTACAGTTCTGGATGCTGTTTTCATTCATCATCAACAGATTTATGTGTTTTTGGCTAAATTGTACTATGCTAACTCTGTTACATGCCAAGCACACTTAAAGCCAATGACAATGTTCTTAAGAGTGCACTAGCATTTAATAGTGTTTAAGGATTTAGTTCCAGCCCCCCCGCCACAGGTAGGGACACATTTCACTAGATCAGGTTGCTCAAGGCTCCATCCAACCTGACCATGAACACTTCCAGGGATGGGGCATCCACAGCTTCTCTGGGAAACCTGTTCCAGTGCCTCACCACCTTCATAGTGCAGCATTTCTTCCTAATATCTAATCTAAATCTACTCCCTCTTAGTTTAAAGCCATTCCCCCTTGTCCAATTCCTACATGTCCTCATAAAAGTTTCTCTCCAACCTTCTTGTAGGCCTCCTTTAGGTACTGGAAGGCTGCTATAAAGTCTCCCCAGAGCCTTCTCTTCTCCAGGCTGAACAACTGTCTCAGCCTGACTTCATAGGAGAGGTGCTCCAGCCCTCTGATTATCTTCATGGCCTCCTCTGGACATGCTCTAAGAAGTCCATGTGCTCCTTATGTTGGGGACCTCAGAGCTGGATGCAGCACTCTGCAGCTGCAGAGCCCTGCAGGACTCAGCAGTACTGCTGAACGCAATATTCAGTCTGCGCTAAACTCTGTGAAGCTGCAGTTCTGCTGTCTCCTTGGTGCCATGGAGCCATTCTGCCTGTTTAACTGGTGGCCTGCTCCCTGCTGAAGAGAAGGTGCTTGCAGAGGTGGTGTGAGTGTAGTAGGGACAAGTAGATTGCCTGAAGTAATGCAAGAATTCAAGTATGTTCATTTTTGTTAGTGATGTCTGTGAGCTAGATTTGGGGAGGAACAAGAGGGAAAACTTGGCGAGAAGTTTTCGTCTTCAATAGCAAACAGAAGAGGTGGTAGCTTTCATTTCCAAGTCTAGGCCAGTGACGCAGGGAGTTACCCTTCCCATACGTGAATAGTCATTGTCTTCACGTTGCATTGCCTTGACAACAGAGAAACTTAAGTCAGTCGCTTGGGCATGGTCATCATCCTCCTGGAATAACAGAACAGAGATTCTACTGAAGTTAAATTCTGTGGATTTCTTTTTTCCTTTTTCCTCTCCATTGTGTGTCTGACAGTGGTCTGGCAATTTACTGGCAAGAAGGCATGGAAAAATATGCACTCCAGCAACTTTGGAACAGGGTGCAGATACCCCTGGGAATTGTTTCTACTGGAGATGGTTGAGGCAGCAATAGGTTTCTGGCTTGCTATTTCTTAAAATCTTTCTTTTTTTTGTAGCTGAGGCTATAAATAGTTGATAGTTCTTAAATTGAATAATCCCCTCTTCCTTTCCAGGAAGAGAAACTGGATCAAGATTTTCAAAGCCAAAAGCCTGCAGCCCAATATATCCATTAATCATCTGCTTATAATGTTCCTCAAATTTAGAGGCAGTTCTCTTATTGTTTGGTCTATGGTGAAAAGACTCACACGGAATCTTGCCAATGGGCCAGTGGCAGAACCAGAACCTGGACTTAAGTCTCGTGCATTTAAGGTCAGAGCCTTACCTACTAGGTTATATTTGATTGTATAGCCATATTTAGAAATTAGAATCACTTAGTTTTCAAACCCCTTGAGCCAACTGTAACTCCACCTGATTTACTAAGTGGCCATTTCTTTTGGAAGTTGGCTTAATAAAGAATTCCAGACCAAAATATTCAAACCATAGGAGTGATTGAATATCCAAAGGCCTCCCAGGCACTTGCACTAAAGCAGATGGCTTCACAGAGTTTCACATTACTCAGACCAGTACTGATGGCCACTGTTTTGTGTTGTACTCACATCTTTTGCTGGGATGTGGATGGTGAAAGGTAAGCAGATGTTATGCCACCTGTGCTGCCTTTTCTGCTACCAACGTGGTACTTCAACTACATCTGGGAGGGCTTACAAGGCAGAATATTTCAGTCTTAAAAGTGGGACTTTAGTCTTTGTATGATTTTAAGATTTTTTTCAGCATTTTCCCCTATGAATTGATTTCAGAGAAGATAGTTATGAAAGTGCTGGCCATGGTGACCATAACAGAGTTAGATAGAGCTGCATATGCCAGGGATCAATAGTAGTCACTCAGTGAACCAAGTGGCTTCCAGTTTTGGAGGTTGCATTCTGTTCATTTTTATTTTTTAGCTTTTGTAGCCAGTCACCCAGCCCCTGATAGGACAATTAGATTTCAACTTGCCCAGACCAGAGTATGTCTATACTTGGGTCCTTTGTGTTCATGTATCCTACAACTGATATTTTCATTAACATTTAGGCTGACCACATAGGTACCGACTTCCTTGACAGAGGGAAACTTTGAGTTGTATTGATTTCAAAAGGAGGAGCTTTACATCAAATAGTTGTTCCCACATCTGCTTTTAATGTGGAGCCAGTATTTTAGAAAACCATTCCTCATCAGCTAGAATAATCTGAAAATAGAGGTAACAGTTTTGAAACACCCTTTTTGCAGGAAGCTTTATTATTTTATTTGCGAGAAGGTGAAGCCTCTTGATTTCAGGGAAAGATTTTAAATTAACTTTCGGAAAACTTGTAAAAAGGTATTAGCAAAATATACAGTGGTGTGTATTGTGAATCATATTACCTGCACTGTTTTTTTCTCATCAGACTGCTATTAAGCAAAAAAATGATCTGAGGGGAATATGTAACGCATCATAATGTTGCCTCAAATCCTAGCAAATTTAAACAGAAATATTTTAGATCAATGAACTTACTGTGAAAGTGGTAGTTACTAGCTTAGAAACTGATATAGAGATTTGTTTGAGCCACAGGGATAGAAAACAGCCTAAAGAACACATCACTGACCCTTCAATTTGCAGGATAGTGTAAGGTGATTCTATGAGATGAAAGTCAGTGGAGAAGTTTTCTCATGCTTAATTGAACCATGTACATGAATTTATGAATTAATAAGATATTCCAAAAATATCCCAGCTTTCTCTGAAAATTGTTCAGGAAATGAAAAGCACTTATGTAATGTTAAAGGAATGAGAGGAAAATTTCTTCGCATTAGAGAAAGGAAAATAAAGCTTCACTCTAAAATCCTTAGGAACTAACTACACTAAGAAACTAGATCACTGCAAATGTAAAGTACATGCAAAACTGTTTTGAGAGCACATCTCAGAACCTCTTAAAAGTATTGTAATGAATCAGTAGCCCTGGTTTTCAGATGGGGAAAAAAGAGTTTAGAATTCTACATGCATGTATGTTTGCATTTGTCCAGTGTGGTTTAGACTTCATTTTTCTCCCTTGATATTGGATCTGCCTTTTGCTGTGACAACCAGGTAGAAGAAGCTGGAGAAGGTTGCTGTAACATACCTTGTTTGACAGCAATTCCAGGGAGTGGCATACGTGACAGGAGAGACAGAGCCATAGGGGATGCCTGAACGTGCCTTGTACTCCAGCTGCAGGGAGTACGTGGGAAGAAGAGCACTTCTATTTCACCAAAAACATTTTTTGCACTGGGGTGCTGGTTCTGCCTGGTTACCACAGGTGGGCAAGTGAGCCATGTCCAAGGAAAACATTAGCTCTTTTTAGAGATTTTACAGAGGTACGTTACAGAATTTTTCCAGTAAGCTCAGGGCTGTAATTTTCTTACCTTCTTTGCAGTTCATCTGCTTGAGTTGGTGAAAATGGGCTCATCTGGTGGTAAAGTTTTTTGTTATTCCTAGAGTACTTGTCCATTTCTTATATTCCAATTAGAATATTTTTGGCTATGAACTACCAAAAGGTCATAGCTTCAGCGTCCAAAAGTCAAAGAAACTTGTTGGGCAACTATTTAGTAATCTTGTAAACCTATAAAAATCAATAGCAAAAGAGACACGAAGGTGTAGATTAGAGTTATACATTACGATTTTTAAAAAATCTGGTTTACCCCTTTCCTGGGAGAAAGGAGCCTGTAAAGTGCATTTGAAAAGGCTTTGCATCTCTGTTGGAACCCTCTGGCATTTTATTTAAGTAATCTTTATTTGTTTTCTAACCTTTATCACTGATATCAAGGATTTTTCACTTGTTTAATATTACACTATGATTTCACTTTCATGCAACTCCAACATGCCCTTTATGTAGGTCACATATTCCTCGTCCTCCTCTATATTGGTCTAGGATTTCCAATTACTTCCATATTCATTGAGCTCAGTCACTGCCCAGCCAATCGAAACAGGCAGGCTGCTCAATGCCTTTTCCACTCCAGGAGTAATTTAATCAGGGAGTGACTGCATTATTTTTTCAGAGAGCTGAGCTGTGTGTGCCAGGTGATCCGCAGCAGAGAACAGCATCAATATTAAAAGGCTTAGACGTTTGATGCCATTCTGTGCCTCTGCGACTTGTAGTGCAGCTAACGGTACTGTCTTGATGTTTTTTATAACATGCATGATCCAGATGTAATCAGTTAGAGGAGGTAGAAAAGAAGGTAGATGAATCAGGGGACTGTATTTATGCTGTATGAGATTGAGTTTCAAAGCTGTTGGGTCCTGCAAGATCCTTAATCACTGCTGTGTTTGTTTTACAGAAGGGCTGGTACTCACAGAGCAGATTAAGCCTATTGCTTTAGTTTCTCTCCAAAGTTCCATCCTAGAGTTAAAAAATCTTAAATGGAAGTTTGATACTGGAACATTCCTACATAAATATTTCAACTTCTGTAAAACAGCAAAGGAGAGATTTGGCTGTGAGGGAAAAGTCATCAGGGAGTTCTTGCATCCATAATCTTCATCTGGGTTGATTAATGTGCTCAGACAACCAGAGAGAATAGGTGAGCCTTGGCTGTCACAGGGAACCTTAGATCCATGAGAATTTCCTTCCACTGGGAAGAGCTAAATGGATGTCCCTTGCTATCAAAGGAAATCCAAGGGAAGGGTAAGCTCTTTTCCAGATTTACCAGGGGAAGAGAGGTGGTGTGGGTGAGGCAGATCACAGAGTCCTGGTGTCATAAATAGCTGTGCTGTGCTAATTTCTTTGTGCTGAGGACTATTATTTAGATGAACATCAGCTTCAGGTGACAACTACATTTTTCTTTGGAGTCCCTAGGCCAGATTACAAGATTGCAAGCATTATTTCATGCTGGTAGAATGGCACAAGGTAAGGTGAGCATCTCCTGTTGGGAGTGCCACTGCAAAACTGTCCTGAGGTCCCCTTCCAGCCTGGTATTCTATAATTATATGATTGCTCAATAAGATTTCCTGCTGCTTCTTTTAGGAGTTCTGTTCTTGCTTTTATTTTGGCTTTCAAAAAAGTAGGAATTATAAAAAAATAAATCTGTGGATTCAATAGAATCAACTTGTGTCCACAGTTCCTCTCAGTTGAGTATGCACCACCATTAAGGTGATTTGTGATAAAATTACTCTTAAAGAAATCTAACTGATTCTTTACCTTTTACAGTGGCATGTTAAAAGCTTTTGTGTTGATCTAGACTTCTTTAGTTTCTTGTTTCTTCACTGCAACTTCTATGGGCATCTCCAGTCTTGGCGCCTTTCTTCCCCCTCGTATTTGAAGTAAATAGACTTTTTCCAATTAATGTCTATGATAACGTATCCAGATTGAAATGAAGCATTCACTCAGGTTCCTCAAGATTGTGTTTCAAGATAGAGGACAAGGATTTCCAAATTACAGTGTTATTTTTTCAGAGCAGAAAGCAGCTAGGACATCAAAACTTAGCAGTAGAAGAGATTTGTTGCAATCCACAAAGTCAAAAAGAGTTGATGTCTCTGTGTTGTGATACCTATGTCAAAATTAAGGCCTGGCTCTGCATTTGATTCCACATAAGCTGCAGCTAGAATTGGATTTTTGCCAGTCTCTCAAGCTAAAACTGATATGGAGCTGCCCTTCTTTTCATAAATTCCCAAAATAGCTGTTTTAAAATTAATCCAGACATCTGGATACATCTGTATCATCTCAGGTGATATAGGAGAAAACACAGAAGTGAAAAGCTTACATCTTGCCCAGTCTATAGCTCGTATAAAGAAAGCCAAACTGGGCTGCAACATCACCACTGTGATAAATTGACAATATGGTCATTACTGCACTTTGTGTTCTCATCTACTGAATGCCCAGAAATGTCCATTTATACTGAAATTGAATTTTCTGGTAGGTCCCAGTGACTGAAGTTTGACTCCTGCTGAGACAAGACAGCAATTGTATATTGTTGGCCTCTTTCTACCTTTTTGGTGCTTCATTCTTTGTGTCCTCAGAACTGTCTCCAGAACACAGTCTCTTCTGCTGAACATGTGTGTTGGTGCAGGTTTTTACCAAGTGCATAGCCCCCCTCTTAGGCTGGTCTAAATCATGATGTACTTAACAGAATAATTTTTGTCTCTCCTGAGGAATTTCAGCATGTGCGGTCCTGACAGCTTGTACTTCGTGTGCCTTTCCAGGATTCATTTGACTGCTTCTATTTTCTCCTCTGTTTTGATGTTTGATTAGTTTGATACAGTTTCCTAACTGTGTTGTGATGCTAAATGCATTACCTTTGAGTAATCCAAGACATGCAGACTGACATTTTATTTTCAGTGGAATAGTAACTGGGGAAAGAGATCTGCTTTGTCTTCACAAATATTATATTCAGGTGCAACATATATTGTCATATGTTACCATTGTTATTTGTGCAAGGTTAGGCTGGAAAGCTTCTGAAAGATGGAAAATTATAATCAGTTCCTATTAAGTGATGTTGGAGTACTTGGCAAAGCAGTGCAGGTACGTGTCAGGGACCTGAACTCCCGCACGGTGGAAGGAAGACAGTGAGGCTGACAGAGATCAAAGAGGTAACACTGATAATTTTTAAGGAATTGGGAAGTTCCTCTTCGGTACCTGGAGAGGAATCTGAGTTCAAGGTTTTTAGGGATGTTTATTTTTCTCTGTTCCAGAAGCTTACTTAGGAGTCCAGAATGCTGAGTTGAGGTGTGCTTTCAGTCAGAGATCAAGTGCAAATCTGTGCCAAAAATTTCCTCAGAAAATGATTCTTCCATATGGCTTGTGGGAGATATCTAGGCTATGTTTTGACCTCATATTTCAGGCTCTCTTGCTGCTCACCATGGCAATGGGGACATAAGTGGGGAAATGCTGGTGGTAAATAAGCACTGATACCTTTGATTCAACTGTGCCACTGGCCAGATGACTAAGGGTGTCTGAAGCACAGAGCTATGGGCCCAGGAGGGAGGCAGACAGTCAAAGCGGTATGGGGAGACAGAAAGCCAGATAGCAACATCTGGCTAAGGTCAGAGAGGAGGACTAAGCTTTCTAAGATGAAGGTATGTGGGGATGTGTCTTTTCTGACGCTGTTTTTTTTCCCTGCCCTGGCTTATTAAGTTCCAGTAAACAAATAAAATATGTTCTCTTTTGATGTAGCTTGGCTGAGCTACCACATTTCATAACAGTCAGAAGTGCCCAGAAAGTTTGTTGTAGCTGGATTCAGGCCCATTGGGACTTGCTCAGATAAATATACTTGGTTGAAAGAAGAGTGTTAAGAGCTTCCTAACCCAGCCTGCCTTTGGGAAGAACAAAAGCTGAGAGTCCCTTGCCAGTAGAGGCTGTGCAGGGAAAGTAAGAGAGTAACTTGAGTAAGGCTCCCTGTGCACTCATCACTCCTTCCTGAGAAGAGGTGTGGTTCTGGTCCAGGCCCTCTTGTGCTCTCTAAGGCTCTCTTGATGTTGTCTGCAGATATGTACATTTGAACATGTGGGGAGTTTTGTTGTTTGGTTGGGGGTTTTTTCCCTAACACATTTCAGAATCCAAGCCAGCTGCTACAACTGCTTCCCTTCAGCAAAACCACTTCAAACCATGTTGAGGTTTTGTGGCTCTTTGTAGCTGCAAACCTACTCACAGCCAATTTCCTCACATTACAAGGTTATTTTAGCAACATAGTGATTCTAAGTGGTTCCACAAATGCCCTCATCTTTTGTCTCCATTTGTTTGCTCCTCACTTCTTCCTTCTAAACATGTTTTTCCATCCCTTCAGCAAAGCACAGTGAGTTGTGTGCCCCAACTAGGGTATATCAGTGCTAATGGAGGAGACTGGAGGAATGCTTGAGGTCAGCACAATCTACAGTTTAACCCAGTTCTTTCTGATGCCTAGGATGAAGGTTTCAGGTTGAAGCATGGTGGTCTGTAATTTCACAACCATATGACTTCTTGGCATTCATGTGGCCTGAGCATTAAGAATCAGCAATCAGAGCGTGCAAACAGCCCTGGTGCATTAGGAAATCTAGGCTGTGCTGCTTGTTTACTTTGACTATAAATGTCATCTTGGCAAGTGGTCTCCCGTCTTGCATACACAAAGTTTGTAATTTGATTGCTGAGCTTAAATAGCATAGGCTGGGTAATGAATTTTAAAGTTTGTGTTTCTGTTCTTTAGTGACCCCGTGCACATGACGTGAAGGCACAAAGCAAGTTGGTATTCTCTGAAGCTGCTTTCAGATGTTAAACTACAGTCTATGTGCTGAGCAAATCAGAGGGACTTGACATTTTACTATTGAATAGATGAACTAAGGAGAAAAGTAATTATTACTGTAATTTTCAATGAAGTCAGGGCATGAATTGGTCTAAGGTCCCAGCTATGCCACCTTGTCTGATGGTCTACTTGCAGTGTTCACTAACAGCAGTTACTACTGCTGTACTGATGTTTTGGGCTGACAAAATGCTTCACAAAAAATCCACTCCAGAACAACAGATTGACATTCAGCAGTTAATATTGTTCTATGCCTTGGGCAGAACCTCAGTTTTTTCTTCTTTAAAATGAAACTAAAACTTCCACAATAAATCATTATGACGTTGGTAATAATTTAATTTTTCCATTTAGATGATACATAGCTACTCTTTACATTTCTTTTCTTCCAAGTGATTTGGGAAATAAGACAAACCCAGAGTGTCCTGATCCCCAGTCGCAATGGCATTCCTGAATAAAAGGGAAAATTTATTGAGAAGGGGGGAAAGTACCAAAAGGTAACTAAATGTATCCAGCTGTAAAGCTCTGAGAATAGTTTTTATGTTGTGTCTGTTGTGCCTTTGAAATCTACCTAGGAGGCATAAAATCAGAGGTGTGAAAAGGTTTGCTTTCCATCACTACAGCTGACTCACTTTTAGTAGGAAATTACAGTTTGTAAATTCTTTCTCATTTGATTTCTCAATGGTTACTGAAGTCAACTGTGTGACTTCCTCATGTTATCTGACAAGTATTAACAAAATATAGTGTCAGTGTTCTTGATGTTATGTTTCTTTGAATACAGAGTATTTTATCTGTGACACAGGCAAGTGCATCTTGATGGTTTTCAGTTACAGTAGAACCAGAACTACACATTACAAATGTTCCTCTTGTAGTATTGTGTCATCATTACCTTAACTCCTTGTGAAACTTCCCTTTTTCAAAGGAAAAAAATGTCAATGACCATCCCAGCAATATCCTTTCTGTGGGATTACTTTTTTTTTTGTTACATCTTTCTATTCCTCTAATGAAATGCAGCGTTGAGCTCAACTTTCACAGTATACCATCTCCTTTTAGCAAGCCCTTTGTTTCAAGTAGTCTGACTGCAGCTTTTTAATCGCGTGAGAAACCTCATCTAGTTACATCATGGCTACACTGGTTAAAACAGCAGTGTGTCTTTTAGAAAGCCTTCTCAGTGTTCCCAGTGATGGATGCAGTGTTTACAGCTGAGATTGATCAGGTGTTTATAACGCCAGGAAATGGGTACACTGGGGTCTTCAAAATCATGCACTTCTGTGTAGAAGGTTTTTAAACTGTACAAGCTGGGCTGTCTTCTGCAGGTGTGGTAGAAGCATTTTCTCATTGTTTTGTGATTTTTTTTTTTTGTCAGCCTATTGGACTGAAATGAATCAAGCCTCAGAACTGACCTGGCTAATGAATATTGCCTGCATTTTACAGTGTTGTGCCAAAGTATGGATTTGAGTTGAGGGATGGCTGTGTTTTGCCCATGCTTTGGATCATGGGCAGTTGAACTTCATTTCTTTGCAGGCCACAAAGTGTGCTGCTAACAAATGTTCAATTGCATGACCTTCATGCAGTGTGTACTCAGAGGAAGACCCTTAGACTGAATTACTCTGGAAAAGGAGACTGCTTAAAAGGAAGTCTTCCGCCCATGACAGCTTGTCTTTACTTTTGCCCCCTTGTCTGACCACTAGGGACCCATACCTAGAGGGACTTCCATGTGCAGTTCAGCACCTGAGGAAGCCACTTCTCAACTGTTCCTCTTGTCTCCCTTCAGACTGTGAATCCTTTTCTTTCTGTGCTAATGGATATAGAAGGCCCATCCTATAACTGCAACCTGGGGGATTTGTGTGTAGCTTTACTCCTGAAACCACAATTTCCTGCTCATAAAGAGGAATGTGCTTGCAGGGAATGAATTTCATGGGGCATCTCCTCTGGAAGTCGAGAAGGAGCCTCCACCCAGCAAATGGTGCACACATCAAAATAGTCATCCTGAGAGAGTACACTTCTTAAAAGAAGGAAATGCAAAATTATGCTGTGAGGTCACGGCCAAGGTGTTTGCCTCACATTTGCTCCTCAAATTCCTTCTGGATGCCCCTGTGTGACAGATTCATGTGAAATTCCAGATCTGCCAACAGATGAGGAACCTCACTGTGTAGCTGCACTATGTACTCAGTATTTAGTTTTAGGCTCCTAATTTTAAAGGCTGGATGAGATTCCAGAGTTCTAATTTCAAGGTATTTACCATTTTCTTGCCCTTTTTCCTCTGGGCTGGAGTCATCGTTAGTTCCATATGTAAAGTTTCCAGGCTGATTGCCAGCACTAAGATGTCGTTTCAGTAGAGCAGCCAAGCTGGTTCTGCCAGGGCCTCTGAAATGGCCTGCACATCTCTCAGGGAGGAGGAAGAAGCCACAGGCCACTCTCTGGTGTTTGATGCCTCGCTGTCACAACAGACTCACCGGGGGCCCAACTAGACTTGACCTCCACCTTGCTGTGCAAAATGTTGAACAGCAAGAAACACCATTGTTCTGGAGAGGTTTACTGTGGGGAAATAGGAAATGGGTAGAAAGAACACCTAAAGAGTGTTCAAGGAGTGCTAGGAAACTGTGTGGCTTTCATCTGGAGCAGACTCCACTGCCTGGGAGCCTGGACATTCTGAAGGGAATGCAGCAAGACCCCATGTAGAGCAGCTGGCTCTAACATCACTGATAATGATGGTAATATTTGCTACTGGAAGTTAGGATGAAATTGCTTTATTTCTTTGACCATCTGTTTGAAATAGATTCTTACCATCTTTTTCCTTTTATCCAGCGATTACTTTTATATCAACATGCCACATTTTGCTGTTCTAACAGCTTCTCAAAGGATTGCTATTTTTACACTTGTAATAATGGATGTATGCATGACTCCTCAGCTGGCAAGCAGCTTGTTAACTTGGTGCCTGGTTCTTGTATTTTTTTGTATTTCGAGTCAACTGTATATTTTAGGGTAGAATATCTGAGATAAAGCAGAAGCAGGTGTATAAAATCAAAAGGGAGGTTGAGAACATCTGGTTTTCATTATATTCTTTCCCTTTTGTACTGAGTGCATTTTGGATGTGTTGGACTGGCCAGAGATACACTGAGCCATTGCACTGCACAGGTTGCCTGATGTCCACTAATCCTGTAAAAGTGACTGAAGTCAGAAATAATAAACAGTAGGATACTGGATTAGTCACATATTTAACATACAGTCAGTGTGTTAAAGTTATCAGGAGGGTTCCCACTTCCTGGCATGTTACCTCTGTTCCAGGGTTTTCTGCAGTAATGAACATGGTGTAATTATGTAAAAAAAGTTTGTTGGCATTGTGTGATGAGAGCTCTTCAGAGAAATAGTCGTGTGGAACAGGTGGTCTGGGGGAGCATTTGCCCCAGCCACCCATAGATAGACTAGGTGATTAAGTTAGCCAGGTAATACCCTGGGCTCCCAGCAGGAATGTGGTTCCTGCTGTGGGTAGATGGAGTCCAGGAGATAATTCAATAGGTAAGTGCAGGAGCCTGACCTTAGGTAATATGAGAAGATCTCTCAGCATGCCTGTCTCTTACAGCAAACAGAGGAGAGTTCTGCCTATGATTGTCTATAAGATAGTCATGTTCTTTGGACTTTCCAGTTATTTACATGCAATACACTTTTCTTTGTCCTTTTTGACTGCAACTTAATAGAATCAGGTGAAGTACTAATCAAGAAGAGAAGCTATTGGACATGGTTGTCTTCTTTCAGAAGCAGCTAAAAGCAGTACCTAAACACACAGTAACATGTGGCTTCTCTGACAAGGACATGGAAAAATACCAATTTTGAAGCAATGGAGGGTCAAAATCATGGTAAAAATCCAGAGGAGTAATGAAGAAAAGTAACATTTCCCAAGCAGGAAAATTGCTATTACAAAATGCAAGTTTATGCTTAGGGAACAGATTGATCATCAAAATCACAAATGTTAAAAATATTTCTCTGCTACACAAGATCTATTTTCACCTACCAAAGCACTTGTATCCTCTAAGAGATGCAATGTAAACTATTAAATAGATGGCTTATGTCATCTGTTCTGTCAGGCAGCTTTTCTTATCTATATTTTCCTTTAAGAACATAGGGATTTCCCTCAGCTTCTCCAGTTTCACTGAGTTTTTGTCATGCTTTCAATGCAAAGTCAATCCAAGTGTATTGTCAAGGGTACATGCCAGAGGAGAGAATTAAAACACCAAAATCCCCTGTGCATGCACTTACCTAGTTCTTAAAAATTCTCCCTCTGTGAGTTTTGTTTAAACCAGGTATGACTTGCTTTTTTTCACTTGCTCCACATCCGCGTCGACCCCATTTGCTCATATTTCTTTCTTTCCTGTAGGAACTTTTGGTTGCCGTTTTCCAACTAACGTGTTCCACCAACAGGTAGTTTCCTTCCTCTTTTAGACAAGAGGCTGTTAAATTCTCTTGACATTTGTCCTTAAGATGCCAGTCCTGGAAAACTCTGCCTATTACCTTAACTGCAGCTGGGAAAAGGAGACGCTTTCATATCCACAAGAGAATCATTGTTCTTTTAGGGGCTAATGAACTATTTGTAGTGGGACATTACATTGCTGTGTCTAACAGCCCTTGTTGAACCCTTGTTCTGTGATAATGGAACAGCATAAGGAAAGAAAGTAGTGGAGATATAAGGAGTTAATCTGAGTTAAATTGAGATAAACTGCCATGAGTTCTTGTTGGAAATGGTATGATTTGAATATTCTACAGAAACTGTATTAAAAAGAGGGGAAGGGAGAAATCTGTAAAAGCACAGCAGCAATTTATTCTTTTTATTTCATTAGGTTACATAGCTGTGCCAGCACACCTCCAAGCCAAACTTTGTTAAAATAAAAAATAATGCTGTCATTTGCAGACAGGTTTCCATATGGAGAGAAACAAAGACTCAGTAGCATGAAGCTTCATCTCCTAGAGAAATTTCTTCAGATATTCTGGTAGGCTATGAGATCACACTTTTTTTCCTATTCCTGTTTTCTGAAAAGCTTTGCACCTAAGGAATAAGGATAAGCAGAAAACTCTTTTCTTTAAAAGAAGAATAAACTAACTATCCTTAAAAAATATAAATAAAATTGTATTTGCATCAACTTTGATACATGCCTTGTTAAATCAAACCAACTCAGATATTTTTGTGGTACAACAAGGAAAAATGTGGTAGAGTAAGATCATATTGTCTGTGTTATTTAATAACTTTGCGTGAAATGTGTTTTGCTTCTTATTGAAACATTAAGTTCTTTCAAGGGAAAGGCTCTTTGGAACCTTTCAGGAAATGCTGACCTGACTGCAGGGTGTACTTCTTCTGTTTAACAAAAGGGGGAAAAAAACAGATAGCTTTTACTGGCAAGAGAAACTGGCTTTATTTATGTCATCAATCATCTCTGTGTTAGAGAACCAGGATGTCTCTTGTGTGAACTGTTAACCTTTAACTTGTTTCTAGCTGAATGATTGGGTTTTAAGAGCTATTGACTGTGCAATAACTGCAGTTAAAATCTCCTTAATAAACTACAGTTTTAATCCCAGATACCAATAGAGTCAATGAAGGAACTGAAATTTCTTGATTACCAATGAGAAATTATGTTTAAGGCTGTAATTTGGTATATCAGACAGCTATAAAATAGTATATCAGACTGCTTGTTTGAATTGAGGTACCTTGTAAAGAAATTGAAAGCATAGATTCCATTTTCACTATGATTTGACGATCAGAGAGGAAGACTTAGAAACCAAAGTAACTGTGAGCAAGTGTCTCATTAACTTTTTAAAATGTGCCTTGGTTTACTTAACTAAAGGATAGAGAAATGTGATGCCATTTTCATAAAATTAGAAGAATATTTTTTCTTACAGCCGTTTGACCAAAAGCAGTGTTCTGTGGGTCTGTGTGCATTCTGACACCTTCAAAGATACAAAACCTGACAGGAAGTGAAAATTAGAAACACTCTGATTTGTTAAGTTATAACAAAGTAGGCATTCTCAACCTATTGAAACATTCTATTTAAAAATTAATCCATTTAAGTGATTAAGTATCACACAAAGATAAACATCTTCATTCCATTGAAATCAACCTGAATGAAAGTTTGTAGATAGCTGTGTTTTGCAAGATAGATCTTTATGTTTTGGTTGTCCTCTGGGGATTTTTTTCAGTTCCTTTTTGGAAGAAGGATATCTTGGTCAAGTAGATAGAAGACTCTACAATATTAAATATAAAAAGCCTTCCTTTCTTTTCATCGCTGCCCAGACCTTTTCTGCAGAGACTTTGCTGTGATTTTTTTCAAATTCCCATAGTAAAGAATTGGCTGGTTTAATGATAAAAGTGAAGTTGGTGAGATTCAAGTATTAAGTGAGCCCCAAATAAAAAAACAAAAAAGGTATTTGAAAAATTTTTCTAGAAAGAGAAAAATTGTTTTACTCAAATAATTGAAAGAGCTTGGCTTTTTAAAAAAATTACTAGGAGATTCTCTCTTGGTATACCAAGGAAATGCTGGGTTTTTGACCAAAACCACGTATCAAAAGAGTGGTGATGAACTAGATGGAACCTTGTGGCATGTGCCTTCCGAGTAAGCACTAACCTGGAGCAGGAAGGAAACGGGGGCTGAATCAGGGGCCTGGCTGCTTCCTGTCGATCTGTACAGACCAGACTGACAGGGAAATGCAGATCAGCAGAGCTTGGGGGTTGGTACATGAGCTGTGAGAGCTCCTAATGCTGCATGTCTTAGAGCTCTGTGGGGAGCTTGGGTATCTTGTCTAATACTGAACCTGGCTGCAGTTGTTTTCTGGCTTCCTGGTTATTAGTCTGTAGTTTTAAACTTGATTTTCTTCTGTAATGTAAACCATAGCTGAACAGTAATCTTGGTCATCAAAATTAGTCCCTATCCTGCTAATTCTTGCTCATCCTAGACAACCTACCTAATGCTTAATACCTTGACTACCCAGATGTTTCTTCTGTTGTCCTCTTTACTCTTAATTGTTTTATTTGAAAACCTGTCTTGATACCACACTACCCAGAAAATTTCATTTCAAGGACAAGGAGTTCAAAATTTAGGGCTCTGCATTACCATAAGAATATAACATTTGAATATAGAACTACTATAGATTATAACATTGTGGGATCCAGATGTCTCTCCTCAGTTTCCACATGCTGGACTCAGGAGGGAGGAAACCTCTTCTGCTGCCAACTTTGCTGGAGTTACTGAAGTTCAAGTCCACATCTAGCTTGGCATAGAGCATTCTAGCTGTACCAGGAATTTCTGGCACGGAGAGGAAGACATAATCTCCAGGTCGGGCTGGATTGTTCAGACATCTTAAAAGTCTATTGCTACCTTAGAGGGACTTTGATAGGATAGCTTCCTTCAGTCACTGTTACTGTGCTTTATCACCCAACAGCTTTTCTCAGAGCCAGGGGCTTTCCCTGCACTGTGCACTTGTAGCTGAAGGGCTGGACTGGTTGCAGCTAAACATATGAGAGCTTTCATGGCCCTGACTAAAGCAGTCCTAGTGAAATACTGGAAGACACATACAAACTGCTTTCCCCCTGCAGCTCAGCCTAGCTAGGCTTTCCTGTTTGTGAACACAACTTAGTCATGTGTGTTTGTGCTTTTTTATCAATGGATAAATTACTCTCTTGCTTAATTAGATAGGTGCTAAACCTTCCCTGAATCATGACCTACGTCAGAGGTGTGCATGCACTGGGCTTCAGATTTCATTGAAAGTCTGACTGTGGTACTATGTGATGTACATCTGGCAGAATCCCGGGGGTTCCTGGCATAAAGTGACATGAGTATGTACTTTGTACAAGAAAGTATTTTAAGTAACAGTCATGAAGAGATAGGTCTAAACCTTCAAACTTTCACAGTGTGTCCCCACATAGGTATAGATCCCTTCATTTTTACAGGCCTTGCTGCTGACCTGAGTTACTTTTGTAAAGCTGTGGTCATCTTCATTCTTAAAAGGAATGACTGTTCGTTCTTGTGGTGGCAGTCAGTTATCTTTTGCTTGTGTAGTCACTGAGGGTACATGTGTAAACATTTCAAGGTGAAATAATAGCATTTTTTCCAAGTCCAGAATTAAATGGATAAAAAAGATTTATCCCATTACTTGTTTTAATCAGGAAATACTAAAGGATTTTGTGCTTTATCCATCTTATTATGCTGATTCAGACATTTCAGAAGCTGGTATAGATTGGTGTTATGTTAAAGCTGAGTTAGTCTCTCCGGAAGCTCTCTACATGCACAGCAATTGATCTTAAAATTAAGTAAATTAGGGTAGTATCTTTCACCAGTTCCCTGGCTGTAGCTTGTTTTGTTAGCTAATTTCCTGCAAAAAGAAACTGTTCTCAGCATGCTGTTATGTTAGATGTTGTATAGGGCTGTTGCAGCATCACATTATTGGAGAAAAATGCTCCTCTTTTACACATCTACAGAACTGAGATGGTACTTTCCTAAATGAAATTAAAGGTCATGTTCAGAAGGTTCTGGTTTTCCAGCTAAGTTGGACATCTCAGCTGTCCAGCCCAACCATTAATTTTTAGGACTGGCAACTATAATGGTTTGCTCTTAAAACACCAGGCTGAATTTCAACTCAACTCAAATGCATACTTTTCATCTTCATTTTAGCAAAGTTCAAAACACCTCTGGAGCAACTGAATTCCTAAAACTCCAAGCCAGAGCTTGCTAAGAAGTGGACCTTTAGAGAAAAGCAGTCATTTCTTTCTTGCAGAAGCACAGAGAAGGTCTTTGTGAGTCACAACATCTCTGCAGCAGCAGTGCATGCTTCTCATCTCCTCTACATTTTCTCTTTGGAGCTTGACAAGGCATGCTCTGTCACACCCTTACAGAACGATATACACAGTGGTGGAAACCCACAGCAAAGTCCTGCAAAGGCTTTTGAAAGCACCCTATAGTACCCCCAGCTCACAGTTGTACTGAGGATGTGTGGGTCACACACCTACCGATCCCGGTGTACAGCAGAGAAGGGTACTGTGTTATGGTTGTAAAATGGAAATCTGAGTATCTCATATGAAAAATAACACTCCTAATACAGACCCCTGCAATTGCTGGTTATTGATCTGTGGAAAACTGTCAAGTCTTAAACAGATAACATTGATCTGGGGGAGAGAAAGCAGTTTTAGGAGTGTTGTTGCAGTAACTTAAAGTAATTGGGTTTTTTAACCAGAAAAAATTATGGTGTGTGGGGAAAATTTTAGGTGTTACACTGGTACTTTTCTGATGTAGTTAGAACTTAATTGTAGTTTAACTTTTGTGGGCTTTTAACTTTAAAACTAGTTTCATTAACAGTGGAGAATGGAAAGGAATGGCACTTTCACTTTTGACTGTACATACACACTGATAAACCCACACAGAGAATGTGGGACAAAGGGACCTCCATTATCCTTTTGAGTGCTTTATTTAAAATAGAAATAATGATACCATAGAAGAAATAATTATTACTGGATGTCTACTGTAATAGTAACAATGGCTACCGTAAAAGTTGAAACAACTCTGGCATGTTTACTGCATATTACAGCAGAAGACTTTCGGAGTGCATCTTGATTTCTGTTCTGGACTGTCTTTGTGAAAGTTGCCTTCGTGAGCACTGAGACCACATGTAAGTGGATGGACTAACACAAGTACACATGGACCTCAGAACTCAGCTGAAGTGGCACAGCAGATGGTCCTGTTAAATAAAGTTACTGCTTTGCCTTGATAAGAGGAGCCCAATTAAATCAGCAGAAATGGGGTCCAGATACTAACAAAGACAAAAGTTAGGACTTCTGCATTGGTTTTGTAACTTTTAGAGTGAGAAGCCTGCAGCAGTATCTTGAATGTAAGCTACTTCTTGAATGACACAGCTACTTCTCAGTTCCCTCACAAGAGGAAAACACAGTATTTCCAGGGTTGTTAAAGCTTTTGAGGGTTTCTTGTTTTGTTCTGAAGTCAGCTTCTAACCATTGTTGTAACCTAGTCGCAAGATGATCAGACTGTAATTGCTAACTGCAGAGGGGAACAGTGTAATTGTCTTTCTGGGCAGGGTTAGATGCTGAGACTTCTCTTTGAGAAACTGTGTGACAATATAAGAAAAATTTTCTGTTGAAGATGACTCTGGAATCAAAGATTAGGAAATGAAGAGTTTTACAGTAAGTTGTCTACTGTCTTCAAGTATTGGCATTTAGCATTTTCATTCTGGATACTATTTCTTAATAATCCTTTATTCAGATTAAAGATTGGAAACCAGATGTTAAGATGTTAAGTGGTTCTTTTGGGGTGTGTGAGTGTCAATCCAAGAAGGAACAGTGGAATTTTTAATAGAGGACAATACAGAAAGGTCAAGAAAGTTCACCGAGTCAGTTTATCAGAAAGGTTTTTTTCTTTATTCAGACTTTTGTTCAATTCAGCCGTGGGCAGAAGAACTAGTCTGAGAAATAGTTAAGAAATCATGATCTGGCATTAAGGAGAAATATAATTTATTTTTGCATAAAGAGCACATGCACCTTAAACTGTTGTTTGAGACTAAACTTTAAGCCTCGTGACATGTTCCATTCTGCTGAGCGGCTTGGATTTCTGTCGAGAAGCTAAGGGGGAAAAAAATCTTGTTCCTAACATTTAAAGCAGACTAATTTGTCTGCAGTGCTATGCACAGTCCTTGTAATTAAGAAGTTCAAGGTAAATTACAAGTGGCTGCAGAATGTCTTTCTCTATTTTTGTAAGGCACTTAAAGTCTGGGTGAAACATCTGTTTCCTCCTCCCCGCAGCTCATTTCAGAGATTAATATGATTCTACAGAAATCTCACTGTGACACGTGCTGCGGTTCAATGAAGATGTTTCAAACACCTACTCCAAACCCAACTGCAGCTTCTGCCACTTACTGCCTCTATCGGAAAAAAAAAAGAAAAGAAAAGGAATTTCAAAGTTTTGTGAGCTAAAATGAGAGTTGCCAGTCTAAGTTACACCTCCAGTAAGATGCTGTGGTGGAAAGTGCTTGAAAACATGGAATTATTTGGCATTGTTCTAGCCATATGTGCCGCGAGATCATTGCCTCTGCATATGTGACTGTGCTTTTGCCTTTCGTTTGTCCTCAACATGAAGAGTGCAGACACTTTGGAGCTCAGAGCAGGGATGTATATACAGAGATACTTTGGTTTGAGTCCCTTTCTCCTACACAAGTTCTCAGTGTGGTTTTCAAGAGCCAAAAATTCAGACTTGAAATACATTGTAATTTCTGTGCACAGATGAATTTTCTGTCTCTCTACAGTCCAATAAAAATTCAGATATTGGTGAGAAACAGTGATTGGTGCATACCATCTGAAATTTCAAACCAACCAACTTTCTTGTTTTGCCACACCTTGTGATCGGGTGCAGCACCCTCCACTGCAGAAATGTTTACACAATGCTTGCAGTTTGATGATAGAATCTGTTTCTGTGTTTAGATCAATTTTTTGGGCCCAGGCTCCTTGAACACAAGTGAAAAGCACCTCTGTGAGCTGGGCTGACCTCTGGCTGGGCTAACAGGTTGAGCTGAGGTTGAAGATGTTTTCGCAAGCGGAGGCTTTTTTAGCATTAACGTCCTTTTCTTCAGCCTAGTTCTTCAGACTAATCACTGCATATTTGTTACAGCTTCTCTTTGCAAAGAGCCTAATATTACTTGATGCAGCTGACTGCTGTGAAATACAGAGGCGTTTTTGTCAGTTCCTGGAAAAAAACCTGACATTTCAGTTTGTCTTCTCTTCGTCTCAGGCTCTCTCTCAGTTGGTGTGAAACCGTGTTGGTCTGGTGAAATCAACAGAACGGTTGTTAGGAGGAGTTACCATCCCTGGCTTTCTGGTACTTGTCTGTGCAGCTGAGATGACTTAGCTGTGACCACCTTCAGTGTTGACTTAAAGTAATCTGCTTTTTTTGGCACTGACATGGATTGGGACTGCTTTCACAAGCATGCCCATGAGATACTAGTACAGTAACAGCTGTATATTTAAATGCCAGTCACTATAAGGCAATGCCACTGAAGCTACCAGTACAATTTAATAAGACAGATCCAGAGGGCAAGCAATGAAAGCTTGTTGTCAGGATGCCTCCAGTCATAATGGTAAAACCCCTGTGAAGAAAATACACATGGTCTCAATTCCTTATTATGAAAATGGTGGTTCAAAGGACAAAGTAGGTCTGTTAATTTACTGTCCTGAAGTGTTTATAAAGATGCATCTTTGATGGGTGAGATTACAAACCAGAAAACTATATAGAAAAGCAATAGTACCCTGGAGAGAGACATACTCTGTTTTAGTGAAGATAGCTATCTATATACACATATATTTTAAGGTCAACATTTGAAGAGCTCTTTGCCCAAAACTCAAATCTGTTGCTGCTTGTAGAAATGAAATAGTGTGTTTATCTAAGTCATTGAGATGTAATTTCAGTTTATACCATGTTAGCACAACTAATCCTTTCACTGATGTTCGGCTTCTGCCAATTCAGTCAATGGACTAATTGTGTGAAAGGGAGCATACAAGCACAGCAGTGTTTTATGTACTACATCTCACCACTTCCTGACCCTGTCTCCCTGCACACTACCTTCTTGCAGTCTTCTAGCCAGATCTCTTGTACAGTTAGAAATGCCCAGATTAATTTTCCCTGCTTTGACAAGCTCCTTTACATTGCAGGAGGCCAACTTTTTTAGTGCATCCATAGGAAGCGTCTCCACTACAGCCTTTCACCACACGGGAGACAGACTGAGGATGTAGGCAGCTGACAAATGTGAAAGCAATGAAGAGGTGTTCCGAGGTTGACAGTGCTTTTCATAGTACACGCATTTTCTGGGAAGGGCATAAGAAGGGACATAAACAGGGGATGATTTTGGCAAGCTGAGAAGCTGTAGCAGACCAAGATGTTCCAAAGAGAAGATCACATCAAAAAGGTAAGAGTGCCAACTTCCTCCTGTCCTTTTTTCCTGCTGCTTGAATATTTTCTTCAAAATCAGCAATTCTTCCTTTGAAAATGCTGACATTTTCTGGAAAATCCTATAAATGCTATAATAGTCATTCAGCATTACTTTGAGAAAAATACAGTACTATTTTTATAGCTCACTCTAGCCCCCTCAATTCCTACTCAAAGTTGGGTTTTTTCCCAAAAGCTCTGCAAACTGATAAAATAATAACAGTTTTAACATCAGAAATATCTCTGCATAACTTCTGTATATAGAGTAATAGTCAATCAAGACAGAGTGGGGGAAGTCACCTAGCAGTTTATAAAAAGTCCTACATAAAACTTTGACTCAAGACTAGAAACAACTGAAAAAAACTCTGAAAGTCTTATTCTTAGTTAAACTGTTTTTACTTAAGGGTGTGGCAGCAAGGATGTATGCCTAAAAGGACTATGACTCTCTGGTCAAAAGAGTGTCATGATGCCATGCATGCATCCAAGGGGAGAGCATCAAGAGGTTAATCTGATTGTGTTTGTGTTTAACAATGCAGCATCGCCATGTAATCCAGGATGTTACTCAGCCTTACCCTATGTCTGCAGTCAGCTGAGTAAATGATGAAGTTCCTTGCACCAGCTTGGGTTTGGGCCAAAACCAAGGGATTTTGAAAATCCCACTGGTAATTTACTCAGCGCAATTGTTTTAACATAGCCCGCAGCTAGATCAATATTCATTTTCAATAATCTATTTTTTCCCCCTGTTTCTACATATATTTCAAGAAGTTTTATTAAAAATGAAAATGTTCCCCATTCCACCTTCTCTGTGGTCTACAGTTCCTGGCAGAATGGAAAACACAGTAGTACTGTACATTGTTGAATGACTTTTTGCAATGTTATGACAAACAGAAGAGGGACTTGAAATGTTAAAGTAGTGTGCAATGATGACAGCCTTCAAAATTGGAATAAAGCTTCCTCTGATTTTGAGTAAAACTTGGTCTAAATGTTCCTGAAAAAGTCCTATTCCTTGTTATTTGGTTTTTATGGGAGCATCTGATAGGTTATGTCAAACAATGTTAGTTGTAGTAATTGACCTTGATAACAGTTTTAGTTTCTTGGTTATCAAATTTCTGCTCCAGGTCAGGCTTCATATGTTCAAATGGACCATATTTGCCACCCGGTGTTTTGGAGAAAACATGCCTGGAAACTAAAATGTATGTGGTAGCTGTGGGACTGAGTGCCTTCCTGTCAAAACCTGAGTGAGCACTTCAAGAGTTGAGAACATTTGGAGGGCCATTCTTGCTTGGATGAACTGAGCACCTTAGCATCTCACCACTAGGCACTTCCTAGTATTTCTAAAGCATGGCAGACTTGGAGGCCTGGACTACTTTTTCATTGGCAATGGGCTGAGTCATGTTATTAACAATTAAAGGGATGCATACAGGATTTCCCACATGAGAATCTTGGCATCTTTTGGGTCTCAGCCTGAGCACTTCATAGCTTTGAGATCTGCCAGAGCAGCTGAGAAAAAAGGTAAATTCTTAGAACACTCTACATGTTCTGGACTGAATAACCAAACTCTAACTTGTCTGAAGGACTGTCTTTGTCATTTATCTTTCAGGTCCTCAGGCTCCATCAACCACCCTCTGACCACATTGCAGCAACATAGGTGTTGCCATGAGGATCAGGAAGTGACCTGTCTGCTTCACAGCTTGTCTTTTGGTCCTGCTGGGTATACACCAGAGAGAGCTCCATATAGAGGCAGAGCACACATTTTAAGAGAGCTGACAAACCAGTTCCTGCACATACATGCATCTGTGTGAGAGTACTCCAAGACCAGAGGCCTCTGTGGCACTGCATGGATATAAGAACTGTTGCATGTGTGGAGTTAGACTCTACTGTTTCAGACATGATGTTCCGACGAGGATTTATTCTATTTCTCCCTCGACTTGTAGGCCTGCTGGTGGTGGCCTGTTGCTCAATGTCTATTGTTTATATGTTGGCTTGCACACCCAAGAGTGACAACCAGCAGCTTGCCTTGCCCAGGGTGCACAGTCCGACTGTGAAGGAGGGATATGAAGCCATTCTGCAAGAGCGAGAAGAGCAACACCGCAATTACATCATCAGTTTGAAGAAACAAATTGCCCAGTTGAAGGCTGAGCTCCAGGGCAGGACCGAGCAACTTAAGAACATGCAGAACCAGTACCTAGACTCCTTGGACATTTGGCTTGACCACAGTAACCCGGAGAAGGCCCAGGCTAACCTGCTGGCTTTCCTCCGTTCCCAAGTGGACAAAGCAGAGGTGCACAGCGGTGTTAAGCTGTCCACAGAGTACGCGGCGGTGCCCTTTGAGAGCTTTACCCTCCAGAAGGTGTACCAGCTGGAGACAGGGCTGACACGCCACCCAGAAGAGAAACCTGTAAGGAAGGACAAGCGAGACGAGTTGATGGAGGTGATCGAGTTAGCAGTTGGGAGTTTGAACAAACCAGAGGGGGCCAGCAAAGCAAAACCCCGTGTATACACAACCTCCGACTTCGTTGAAGGTTTGTATGCAGACAGCAGGTTAGAAGGTCTACACGATGCTGGGGAGGAGTTCCGGTGGGACTGAGTTGCTGAGGGAGATGGGAGCCATGCCAGAGCACAGATATCTGGGACGGTGTTAGTGCTGTGACCTAGCAATGCTGTCTTAGGTGCAATTGCAGAATGGCAGCTTTCCTGGGGAGCAGGACTTTGTGACAACAGAGCCTGCCAGTCTCCTGTAGTGACACCAATGTGCACTCACAGCTCTCTAGTCATGTGCTAGCCTCAGAACTGACAAAGCAAGGAGTGACTGACCAGGCTGCAATCCCAGATTTACTTCCAGTGTTACCTTTGACAACTGCAGTTCAAATCCAAACTCCAGTGTTACACTTACTTCCACCCGCACAGCTCTGCCAGAGCCAGAACAGAAGCATGTGTTTTGAACACAGCAGCTGAGTAGCTCAGTAACTCAACTGGTATCACCCATAACTTGAAATGTCTTGGAAAGCTTAACCCTTACAGGGAATCTCCTCTACCAGCAGTGGTACATCTTAGCCATTGGATTCTAAATGAGTTAAACGGTCTTTACCCTCACATGTAATACTAAGGCAGTAAGGGTAGATATTTAAAGTGCCACTTTTAACAGCAACCAGTTTTTACTTCATATCTTCTGTCACTAAACCCAAAGTGTTTACTTGTTTCCGGTTAGACTGTTATTTTCCAGCCAGCCAGAGGCACCAGATGTATTCTAGGAGTCATGATGTCTCTGTGGTTGATACCTGTCAAGGTTAGGCCCTGTTGCATGGCAGCTCTGAGCTAAAAAGGCAGGCATATGTGCAGCAGGAACATGATATGAGGCAAGGTTTCACAGATCTTGTTTCCAAGGGCTCACGACTGTTTCTCATTCAAAAAGAGAGCTACATTTATACTTGTGATATGACTGTCCTAGTTTCACTTCATAGGAACTAGCATGGTTTTTTGCTTGTTGTTTAATAGTGTTGTCTGTAGGTGAAATTTAATCCACAACTGACCCAGCTGAATTTAGCATAGGAGAAAAACTTGCCTTCCTCATCTTCAGATGTTTGTGCTGCAGATATAGAGAACACATGGGCAAGATGCCTGCCTTTTACGGAATGACTGCTCTCCTGTGCTGATCCCAAACCACTAGTGATTTTGCTGTGGATTGTTTTCTTCATCAAGAATTTATGAACAGAGCATAGCAAAACACATCCTCCATGTGATGACAAACTACTGCTGTTGTGCATTGGCCAGTCTTTAACTTCCACTCCGTGTGTGTTTCTCTGGTGACAGTAGGTTCTTGAAGCCATGCTGGGATATAGCTGCCAGTTGGGCAGGTGCCTCCCATGGCAGGGACACGAGTTGTTTCCACTGTGGATATCTCACTGAGGCAGGTCCTTCCTCCCCTCTGGTCCAGGTACTTCCTGCACACCAGTCCAATTCCTCCTGCTCAGACATGGGACCAGGGCATGGGCAGAGGACTGGGAAGTGCTGCTGGCTGCCAACATTTGAATGCATCATGGTGCTACATGCTGCCATTATCCTCCTTTCTGTTTGTTACTCAGTTTATCTTTCAAAATATGTTTCTACAGTTCATTATTGGTGCTGGACAAGCATGTATAACTGTTTGGCACCAGCTCTTTTATGGGAGGGGCTGAGGAGATAGGAGGAGATGTTTCCTGCCATACATTGCTTCATAGCCATTAACCTGTGAGCCTGCCTTTACGGACTGTCAAGGGTCTTTGACTGGGTACCAGTGCTGTGCCTGGGAACAAGAGCAGAAAAGCATGGGGAAGAGATGCACGCTAGTGCTGGCTCTGTGGAGGTTCTTCACGCATTAATGCTCTTGCTGGCTTTCACATACCGTGGTGAAATGCTGCAGAGGGACAAAGCCCGGCACATGACTCAGAGCTCAGGAAAATGGAGCCCTGTGTGCAGCTCAGTCTGAACTCAAGAAACCTTCCTTGTGGCCTCCCCTGTGCTGCAGGTCCTTGCTTCTGGAGGTGCAAGGGAACAAATTCTCATTCTCACTCATCAGTGCAAACTCATTTTTTTGCAGATGCAGGGATCCATGCACTGGAGCTGGAAACAGACTTGGCAGGAGAGTTCCCTGCCAAATTCCTTTGCAGGTCTCTGTCATCTCTTGTCACTCTCTTTTCCACATCCTTCATTCTCTCAAGAATCACAAAAACTGCCAATCAAAGCACAAACAAATCTATTTGCATAACTTAAGCATGTGAAGGGAGGACTGAATTTTCTGTTCCAGTTCTGCATTTCAAGTATAGTTTGGGCTCTGAACTTGTTTTGGAAACTGTGCTCTGCAGGTGCCACTGCCTACACAATAAGTTAGTAACAGGCTGGATTCTATGTCAGCTTCTGGTGGCTTAGTACAAACCCAGCAACACAGCAACCATGAGTGCATTTACCCAACCACCAAGCCAGCTGTTTTCTTTTTCTGGAACTGCCCAGGGTGTCTGGAGCTTTCTGGGAGATGTGGCCCAAGTCAGCACTGAAAGTAATACCACTTAACCCTCCAAGTGTTTTCCAGCTGCTTTAGCAATAACAGCACACAAAATCCGTGTGCTTCTCTTATGTTAAACATGGGGCTACTGCCCTCGTCTTAAGGCTTATCAGGTGGAGAGATGTGCTGAAAATCAGGCAATCGGGGTCAGAGACAGGATTTAAAACCTGAACTGCTGCTCTCTCTGCTGCTATGTGGGATCTGTGTCCTTGTTTCTGCTCAATTCAGCAAAGCCTTTGACACCAGCTTTACTCAAGTGTATTGCTGATCCTGAGTCTTGTTAGCACATAGAGTTGTGCAAGTTCATCTTGGTTCCCTGGGCCTCTTGTGTGGATTTTTCTGTTTCTTCAAACACTTCTTACATTTAAAGATAAATGTTTTGTCTCTGTGGCTGGGATCTTTTAAAATAAGTGTTGCATCCTCTGCAGTTTCTAGACAGAACGACTTGTGCGTGGGAATTAGAGTATGACCCTTGTACCTTACATCTGAGTTAAACTCCTTCTCAGCAGATTTGCTGTTACATGAAATTTGGATGGGATTCTCAGTCCTCCTTCCAGAGTAATAGCTGACATGTAGTGGAATTTTCCATTTTCCACCCCTTAATCAAAACCAAGAGAGCCACACCTTCTCCCTGGAACCCGAAATGTATCCATCTGGCTGCTGCTCTGCTCCGCTTCTCTCTTGACAGAGGCACCTGGGCTGTTCGGCTGCTATGATGCTCCCATCTCCCCCTTATTCCTCCCACTTAAATACCAAGTTCACTCGCTTTCTGCCAAGGGGAGTCAGAAAGAAACAGCATGGAATAAAATCAGAAATTTCTGTGTATTATAAGCAAGCAAAGGACTGCTCTGTTTCCAGTAGAAAGCCAGTTGCTCAGTCAGCAGGATAATAGGTCTGGTCATTAATTGGTGTAAATACCAGCAGAGCTGAATAGATTTGGGAGTCATTCATTTTGTCAAAGATGGAGATAATAATTTAGAGACTCGGACAAACCTGAGCGGTGTGTTCCATAAGTGAATGGAGTCACTGCCTGGTGATACTTTTTGCTAACAGGAACAGTTCCAGAAATTCCCTGGATTCCTTAAGAAATGCTGTGCCATGACACTGTCAAATATGCTGTATTGTAAGTTTTCCTACTTGAATTACGTGGCTGTCTAGTGACTGGGATTTTAATTAAGGTGATAGTGGCAAATGAAAAGGAGCAGCTTTGCTTTCTCATATGGGCAGCTACTGGTGGTGGGCTACCCAATGCAGTTTTGCCCTGGAAGCTTATTGGGAGAAAGGAATGACGCTTTATCTCAAAGGATAAGATGCCGTATTTTACTGCATGTGAAGTGGGAAGCCCATTGAAATACAGAGTTAAAATGGGGCCAAGGAATGCTGATAAATCCTCACAGTGGCTCCTACAACATCTAACAAAAGAGAAGTAATGAGCATGAGTCCAGGGAGTGTTTCTAGTGACAGTGGGAGACTTGAAACATGTAGTCTGTGGAACTGAGGCTAAAATTGTCATCTATTCAACAGTGACAACGAAATTTTGTTAAGAATGCATGGCTGTTTGGTAGTTCCATGTTTCATGTAGATCCATGTAAGTGAAATTTGTTTGCCTGTCCTGCTGAATAGAGATCAGGTATTTTTCATTTCTTTAGATAACCCTGGGAATTGCTGATCTGAAGGCAGGAGACTTACTGCTCTTTATTCAACCCTTCAACCCAGGTCTTGTTTTGCTTCTCACTTGTTCTTTTCCTTCGCTTTGGGGCCATTCTCTCTGCTGACCCAGAGCTTCTCTTTGCTTTTTTTATGTTGGGTTTCCATAGGGTTTGACTTTTCTCCCTGCCTCTGAAAGGAACAGTGCATATTCTGAAACATATTTGCTGTAATAGAAGCAATAGATGATTAATTAACCTTCTTTTATCCATAGTGAACACCTAGCCTTTCCAAGGCTTTAATTTCAGGAGCAATCTTTTAAGGAAAAGCTTTTTTGTTTACTTTTTTGAGATTCCTGTTTTCCTCTCCTTGTAGCTCGTATCTTAGAACTGAGACTGCTTGACACATCTTTCTGAATCACATGAAAAGTCCTGGTGGCACGAATGAAGTTGAGCCTTTGGAAATGGAAAAAATTTGTAAAAAGCAGGATGTTCTGCTGGGGGAGTCGCCACAGTGACTCAAGACATTCAGACTCATTTCCAAGGCTCACTGCCTTACCTTGGTCAAATCACTTTGTTTTCTACTTCTAAAAAGCAGATACTTAAAAAAGGAAAGAAGATGCTTGAAAATGGAAAACAAATAGGTTGAATATGCATCAAGAATAACCATATTTAATTAGGGGCATTAAACTTGCATACAATTCTCTTCAACATAAAATGTTAGGATTATAAATTCTTGAATTCCCATTTTGCACAAGAGAACCTTGCCTTCACCTAAGCTACTTGTTTTCAGCTGTAGTAGAAGTACTGAACAAGAGCAAGACTACAGAGTCAGAAGCAGCCTGTGTGTACAGCCCTAGGAGGTCACAACCCCTAGGTCACAACATGCATTGTGGCTTTAAGGTACTTCTCATTTGGCAAGGCTTCCTTTATTGTGTAGTACTCCAGGGAAGTGGTATTTGTTCAGTCATTGTTTCTTGGCTGGGGTAGAAGAGGATGCAAAGTAAAAACTTTGAGATGTTGTGTGGTAGATACTATTAAATTCATCAATTTAATTAAGATCTTTGTTATTATGAAAAATGTCAGTTCACTATGTCAAACATGTGAAACAGTCCTGTCAGTTTTTCTCTAGAGAAAATGCAAATCAGATTTAATTTAGAGTTTTGTTTATCTTAATGTCAAAAGGTTGCCTTAACCTTTCAAACCAAATTTCCTTGGTAAAACCTGTGTTCAAAAACTGCCTGAGCAAATGAGTGCACACAACACACTCGGGACATCAGCAGGCTTTCTGTAAGAATAAATGGGTGAGCAGAATGCAAAGGCCCAGATTTCTATCCTCTAGACACCGGGAGGAGGAACTGAAGGGACTACTGGTCACTACTCAGATGATCTCAAGTTCATTAACAGATGTAGTTCATGGTCTGCACCTTGGGCAGAATCTATGGAAAAAGCTAGGAGGAGTCAAGGCACAACTTTGAAAGATTAGCGGTAAAAGGATGATGGAGCTCCTGTCTCCCTAGATTCATTTGCTATGCTAGAAGGAGGATTGGAGCATTTGTTCAATCAACTTATATTAAAAATAAAACATGAAGTGAATAACAGATCAGTAAATCTGAATATATTATTAAGCAACTTAAGAATAAAACACTTACAGAATGATAGTGAAGATAAGACAGTCCACAGAACCCTCTCCAGATAAAATCACACCTCATTAGCCTTTTGATTATACCAATATAAAAGCTGCAATACAAGATGAAGAGTTTGTGTCACTTTGCTCTTCAAAGGAAACTTTGACCCCGAGCTTCACAAGAAATAGAGACAGAGCTGACAGTGTACGGGTCAGATGCACAGAAATGTTACACATCAGGGACTGGCCAAGATTAAAAAAAAAAAAAAAAAAAAAAAAAAAATTCCTTATTTTGGTCTTGTTTTCCATTACCAGAAGAGGCTGTGCTTCACAACAAGATGGGAAGAAAAAAACCCCCCAAACTAAACTGGTTAAGAGGAGGAGTTTTTATGAGTTTTTTTCCAGATGTTTTTTGCTTGTCTCTTTAACTTCTGCAAGAGATAGAAGGCATTGCAATTATACTCTCTTACTGATTAAGTTGTTAAGATGTTTACAGTGGCTTAATGAGTAGTTAGAGTTAGCCCTCATTTTTCTTTCTTAAACCTAACGGATCTGCCAATGGAAAAGCTGCATTTCAGTATACACTGTAGGGACTGAAGTATCATTTAGAGTGGGTAAGATGTGGCCTTTTTTCCAAATTGATCTCATTTAAGGTATCAGAATACTGATTCCGTGGGGCATGATCAAGACTTTTATAGTTCATGCCAGCCCTCAGCATGGGACCAATTTCAGTATGTTAAAAGTTCCTTCCATACAGGAAATAAACGCAGGCTTGTATTGAATTAAGTATCTTTGGAGACTGTTTAATGAGGTCTCCAGGATTATTTCCTGGTCTAGCCCCTGACAAACTGTAGTGTCATCCTTGCAAACCATTACTTGACCAGGAGTGGGCACCCTCAAAGAAAATAGAAGTTTCTTGAAAGTTGAGTAACAGGAGAGTCTTGTCCTCACTGGCAGTGGGTGAAGTTGATGGCTGCTGGGGCCTGGTTGCGTAGTTTTATTAGGGGACGTTCCAGAGAACTGCCCAGTGCTCACCAGGAAATTGCTTTTCTGGGAGATGGCCTAATCCCTCCTGTTGCAGAGAGGAAGGCTGCCTTTGCAGCCCTCTGCATCCCATTACCATGGATGTCTGCAGTGTGCAATTGGAGCAGCCTGAAAAATAAGGACAGTGTGTCTGCTGGGTTATACTGAGTGTGAGCAGTTGGTAACCTGCAGGGGTTGTAACTCAGCCAAGCCCACGAATGTGCCTGCAAGAATACCAAACAGCTCCTGCAACCAGGGCTGTGTCCCTGCCCGGGTGATGGCCTCCTTCAAACGATGGTGGATTGTGTACCGGTTTAAAAATAAATATCTCATGCCTTTGCTGTGTTTTCAGCCTAGGTGTAGCAAATAAAGACTGCATCCTTTTTTTCCCCCCTGGAGCCCAGCTTTTATCAAAAAATCTCTTCACTTTTCTTTTCACACAGGGATCTACCGCACAGAAAAAAATAAAGGCACATTGTATGAGCTGACTTTCAAAGGAGACACCAAACATCAGTTCAAGAAGATTGTTTTATTCCGGCCATTCGGTCCTGTAATGAAAGTAAAAAATGAAAATGTCAATATGGCTGACACACTTATTAATGTCATTGTGCCATTGGCCAAGAGAGCCAGCAAATTTCGGCAATTCATGCAGAATTTCAGGTGGGTTCCCACTTCAGTGCTGCCTTTGCTTTTTTTTACTTGGAAAGTAAGATGCAATTTTAGGAGTTATCAAGGTGTCACTCACTGCTACTTTTACATGACAGTTCATTGTGCCACTAAGTGATTTTTTATATTACAGACTGAAAGGCATTTGGTTGCTTAACACTTTGTGATTAGCAGTAAAAGAAATTATAGCCCAGTCATCAGGGTTTCTGATTTGCATGTACCTGAATTAAGTGTCTCAATCTGTTTGTTGGGCATATGCAATTGTGGCAACGTGAGAATTTCATGCCAGTAGTTGCAAAGGAGCATTTCTAAGGAAAAGGGGAATCAGTGCTCCCAGACACTTTGCCAGGCCCCATTGGATAAAACATTAAGGCAATAAGAGGCAAGAAGGAAATGTACTTGAACTTTCAGGATAGTTACTTTTAAACTTCTCTTATTTTTCAGTATAGAGATGATGTGCAGAGGGAGAACTTAATTGAGATGTAAGTTTAAATAGCTGCCCAGAAAAGACTGTGCTATCGACAGATACTGACTCTTACAATGGGATTTGTTTTGTCTAATTACAGCCATCTAAAAATAGGTTCCTTGTCTAAATTAGTCTTCTGATTAGTATTCTGATTATCTTGTTTTAGATTGGGAGAAATCACCCTCCGGTCATGCTGATCTCTCTACTGATTATAGATGAACTCTTGCTGACTAAACTTTGCGCAAGTGAGGCATGGTTCTAGCATTAATTCAGATTGGTCTTACCCTTAGGCAACTGGTTTGATCTCTAGTTGATACTTAGGTTTTAGTAAATGCCAAAGATCTGAACTCCAGAATATCTGTTACAAAACCTCAAGGTTATGAGATAGGGTATGTATAAAAAGCCCTCTTCTCATATTCTCCTAAGAGCTGGAGTTATTGCCTGCCTGATCATTCTCCCAGGGACTGGATGGCCTGTTTTAACAGCGTCCTCCTATTAATATAACAAACACTGCTTAGAAAACTTGTACCTAATCTGCCTGAAAGATAGATTTTCGTCCCTTTTAAGAGAAGCAGTGAACCACTTTGTCAGGACAAGGATGTCTGTCAGTGAATCATGTCCCCAGGAATGCCTCCAAGGTTCACCCTACTCTGCCTTCCCCAGCGGGTGTAGGTTACTGAAGGAAGCTAACTTCTGGGACAAGTCACAAATCTGCCTCTATCCTCCAGGGAAATGGGCATTCAGCAGGATGGGAGAATTCACCTCACTGTAGTTTACTTTGGAAAGGAACAAATGAATGAAGTCAAATCAATACTTGAAAATACCTCTAAGTAAGTACCTGAACATCTGTTGTGTGCTGTTCTTACACAGCCATCCTACGTGAAGTGAAGACTCAATAACTGTCAAAACTCATAGTTGTGCCAAAAAGTTCTAATGTGCATTGGAGAAAATGACTTTCTTTCTTTTGTATCAGAGTCCCACAGCTGTGGTTTTATGACCTTGGTTTTTAGAACCGCAGAGCAGATTTTAACTGAAGTTACCTCAGTACAGCTTTTTTTTCCCCCTCATACACTGGTAACTCTTTAGTGCTTTGAAAGTGGCTTTAACTGTTAGGACTGAAGGCTGACTTCCAAAGGCAGGTAGAGACAATTTCAGTAGAGCACAAAGGAACTGTCTGCTTTTGGCCAGTTCTGCTCTGTTGAGTTTGGTTGGATAGCTATGTTTGTCCAGATCATGTAGCAGTGTAGCCTTTTGTTATCTTCTCTGTGTAGGAAGAAGACCCTTGTATAGATACAGTAATATGACCACAGGTAATTGAAATTTGCATACTGAAGATATTTTTTTTGTCAATCTGAGCCTTGTTGGGATTTTTGTGAGGTCTGCCCAAAGAAAGTCTGTGACAGGAATGCTAGCGAATGAGTCCATCGGTCAAGCTCTGAATGTGGATAGATGTAGTGGAAATCTCCTCAAGAGTCAAACAGGACACCTCTTCTCTCAAACTGCTATCAGAACTATGATACTACAGATTTCTAAGTTAATTCTTTCATATTGGGTTCCCACCCCCAACTGGTATTAAGAGCTGAATGGACAGGATAAATTGCTGAATATTTTCCTTCTAGGTCAGCCAACTTCAAGAACTTTACCTTCATCCACTTGAATGAAGAATTTTCCAGGGGCAAAGGATTAGATGTTGGTGCTCGATTTTGGAAAGGAAACAATGTTGTTCTCTTTTTTTGTGATGTGGACATATACTTCACAGCCGAATTCTTGAACTCCTGTAGATTGAACACACAGCCAGGTACTGCTACTCATGAAGTATTTTGTCTTTCAACAGGTTCTACCTATTACGTAAAATCCTTCACCAGAGTATTTGAATTGGTAATGAAGCTACTGTAAATCAGTTGTAACAATTCCTGCTCCCACTGTGATTGAATCTCTTGCCTTCAGCACCTGTGCTTTCTGGAACAGGATCTTTTTACTAATTATATCCTCACATTCACATTCTCATGGAAAGAACATAGGCTTAGTGCAAAATTTGTATGACTTTGTCTGGATTTGGTCTGGCCTGGACTGCGTCTTGTAAGAGACAGAAGTGTGTTTTATACAACTTTAAAAAAAAATAACCGATTGTCATTTCTAGGGAAGAAGGTGTTTTATCCTGTTCTCTTCAGCCAGTATAACCCCAGTATAATTTATGGTCACCATGATTCCATCCCATCTCTAGAACAGCAGCTGGTAAGTACATGCTTCTCTGAATGCCTGCTTTTATTTGAACAAATCATTTTTTAGAGGTGCTTGTGCTCTTGGGTAGCATTTCCCTATTCCTTGTGCACAGTGACCACCACCCAGACAAGATTAACTAGAACAGACACCTTACTGTGAGTTCTGTAGGTATGTTTCACTGGGAAATATCTTGGCGCCATTTATTTTAAACCTTTTTGAAGTTTTTACGTGGGAACTAAGAATTTTAAATGCATCTGCTTCTCTGCCAGAAGGAATTTTCTAATTAGTGCACAATTCCTCCATGGTGTGTTATCTTGGAGTGACAGTCCTTGATCCTGCTCTGATTTCTCCCTTACACTGAATAGTATTTGCATTTGAAGAACTGGCATTTGTAAAAAGCAGAGCTATCCTTAGATCAGTCAGTGAAAAGAGAATTCCAGGGGCTGTCACAGTTATTCCCCCACTTGAAACCTTACAGTGGCTTTTCCCATCTCACAGTTCATGATTAAACTACCTGTGAGCAGACAGTGTGTTTCTGGAGTGTCTCAGAGTCAAATGGCATGCTTGGAGCTGTCAATTTAATCTGGCACTGATACAACACAGCACAACTCCACTGATTTCCATCTCACCTGGTTTTTTTTAGTGTGAGAACAAAGCAGTATTTTTAGAAACATTGCCATAAGGCATATGATTAAGACATGTATGAGTCTCTTCGATGAGGAGGGGGCTGTTGTGAGGAAGAAAGAGCACACAGGCAAGAGGTCCACATGAATGGTGGTAACAGAGCCATTGCTTGGCATTGCTGCAGACATCATTATCCATTCTCTTGTGCTTGGGTGTTGCTTTGTGTTGAACTTAAAGGCCTGATGGAAGTGCTTCTTCTCTCCAGAGTCAGTGGGTCACAGTTCTCTGCCCTCCAGTGCTGCTAAGTGGCTGAATTTTCAAATTGAAGCCTAGGCCAGCTATGCAGCTTCATTCAGTTCCTCTGGGTCAGGTCCCACGTTCCACATCTGCCTCACTGCCAGGTACTTCACTTATCAGGACTCATCCAGTCCCAGGCTAGACACTGTCCCCAGAGCATCACAGCTTCTACTGTTGTTCTAGGTAGGCAGGAGTGAGGGTGGTTGTGGGCCCAGGAACAGTCACAGCTGAAAAAGATCACTTGGGGTCTGAGTCCACTCTTCTGCAATCACTACCCCCACCTTGTACAGTTCTTCTGTGAAAATGAAGAATGAGAGTTTGGAAAGTCCATCCAAAATATTTTAAAGTTTGGGTTTTTTTTTGTCTACTGCTTTCTCTGTTATCAAATATGTAGCCAGAAAACCTTTTACTGAAGAGTCTGGAAAATCCTTTCTACTGTTTTTTTGTCAGAGGAAACTTGTTCTGATAATACCATGTTAGCTTTTCTCTCTCTGCTGAGAGCCTGTCAGAGATCCTCAAGCTTGTAAGCATTGTGCTTAGGGAATGAGAATTTAGCTCTCAAGCTAGCATAAATTCCACAAAGTACGTTGTCAGGATTGTGAAAATATTTATAGCTAGTATTTGAATCATAAAATGTGATGCTTATGTCAGAAAAGCTTCTTGATTTAAAGAAGTATGTCCAATCACATTTTTATGAAGATTTTTATATTTTTAGCCCACATTAGTTCCCAGGCATGAGGCCAGATCTATGCCATTAAAACAAGACACTTTCAGTTTTCTGTCCTGGAACTTGGGTTGCTGAGGAGAAAAAAAAAAAGAAAAGAAGTCTTCAGAAATCTTTGATAGAATTTGATTTGTGCAGCAGCCACTGGCACTAATGGGAAATAATAATGCTAATGCACATGAGTAGCTTGCTGTAAGGGCATAGTGATGGAGACTTCTTGTTACAGTGCAGACCTGACAGATACAATCTTGTTTCCTTTTAATTGGCTTCTGTGGTGACTTGGCTTTTTCAAGGAAAGCAGAAATGAGAAATAAAAGCTATAGCAATGTGAGCAATAATATTAAAAAAAAAAGCATTTGAAGTGACAAAAGTTATGAACAAAAAGGGGCGGCATGAACAAGAAATCAGCAGGGACAATTTTGAAGAGCATCTCTTTGTAAAGAGAACACTGGGATTTGTAAATCCAGAAATGGCAATTCTCTCTGTAGTTCTGTCACAAGGGAAGTCAAGATTTTCCAAGGCAGCTTCTAAGAGGTGGGTTTCTAACAAGACATTCAAGAGTGTGAAGTACTGCTGACATGCTCAGGGGTTTCAATACCTGTCCCAGTCCCTTGAAGCACTTGGATGTTTCACCAGATTGAGTTTGGTCACTCACATGCATGAATTATGACCTTGGAGATTTGTACTTGGATATCTGCTTTTCAAAATTATAGCCATGGTTTCTCAGTGCTCTGATTTTCCACCTGTAATGCATAATGTTTCCATGGTCCATCTCAGTAATGCAAACTATTCATTCATTTTTACAAAGGCTTTTATGGGACATATATCTACCATTTCTGGACTTCAATTTTAGCTGAATATGGCAGTTCCATAGTGGAGAATTATTCCTGTTACTCAAAATTAACGTAATCAAAAAGCTGTCAGTTGTGCAATCAGATTAGAACCACTGTTTTCTTCCAGAGCTCTTGTGGTCCACAATCCAGATTCCACCATCTGCTCTGGCAGCAGAGTCTGGCTTCCCTGGTTTACCAATATGTTTCTTACACTGGATTTGAATCCCACAGAAACTAACCATTTTGGAGGATGTTTTGCCTGCAAAGAAGTAAACTCCAGAGGTTTGATATTGTTCTACTTGGTCTACAACTGCAGGAGTGGAGCAGAAGCTGATTGCTGTGGATCAGGGTTATCTGTGATTGCTAATAACACAGCTGGTTTTGGGGGGCAGGTATATGCAATGAGTATCTACACAAATGGGTTCAGAGCCAGCCATGGATTCACAAGGGGAAGAATAAAAGGGCATTTGCTCGTATTTCTGACCACATTCAGGTCAGAATGCTCATTCTGAAAGCATTTCTGCTTCCATGTAAACATTCTTTTCCCTCCATGCAGATTATTAAAAAAGAAACTGGATTTTGGAGAGACTTTGGTTTTGGGATGACTTGCCAGTACAGATCTGATTTTATCAACATAGGTAAGAAAAACACACTCCAATACCTCCAATAAAACACAGAAAATGATGCTCAGCCTCTCCTTCCTTGGCCAGTGTGTCTATGTCACTAATTTTCAGCACTGCTATTGTTAGATGTTCAGGCTATTCCTAGGTGCCATAGAGGTTATTAGAATCTAAGCACTGCTTAGTACAAATAAAGTTTTGTCCAAGATTTGAAGCTAAGAAATTTGGGTACTTTGATATTCACAGAAAGTGTGTCTGTTTTAAAGGGCTTACTGGAGCCAGAAAACAGCTGCAGTGCAATTTGTAGCATCAATTTTGCTAGTATATATTTCTAGTTTTACTTTTGTTTGTGTCAGGTGGCTTTGACCTGGACATTAAAGGCTGGGGTGGTGAAGATGTACATCTGTACCGCAAATACCTCCACAGCAACCTCATCGTGATCCGAACGCCTGTACGGGGTCTCTTCCATCTGTGGCATGAAAAGCAGTGTCTGGACGAGCTGACCCCAGAGCAGTACAAGATGTGCATGCAGTCCAAGGCCATGAACGAGGCTTCTCATGGTCAGCTTGGGATGCTTGTTTTCAAGCAAGAGATTGAGACACACCTGCATAGACAGAAATTGAGCAGTAAGAAGACATGAATACAGAAAGGGAGGCAAAAAGCCTCTGAATTGGACTGTAGGGTGTTTTGGAAAAGAGTTGCTAACCAGAAAAAATGGAATGAGACTGAAAAAGGATGGAGATTCTAGCAGGATGGCAGCAAAAGAAGAAGAGGGAAAGCATTTGTCCTCCCTACTTTTGTTTTTATTCTGGTGGGGTTTTTAAGTACTCCAGTATCTTGACTGTTCAGCACTTGTTTCTGGGGAAGACTTGAACACTTGAGTATCAAAGTCATGTCACAGAGACAATGAACATTACATAAATACCCGTGTGGTATTCACACAAACAAATGGATACGCTTTTCCTTTGAAATGTTTGTAAGATGTGTACAGTTATTTAAAGGATTGACCTTTTGGGGGGCCAATAATTAGGAGTTATTTTCTACATCTAATCTGACATATCTAAAAAGGGCTGTTTTTGAATAATTACAGAGACTCCTGCTCTGAAAAGGACATCTGATTGTTAATGATGGTTAAGCTGGCATGACCAAAATCCTTTCCCCTTAAGGGGCTGAGATGGGGGAACAGCAGCAGTCCACTAACAAGGCATTCCCAGTTCATCCAGAGAAAGAGGTATCTCAGAAAGTGCTTTCTAAAATTCAAAAAGATAAAACCTTACTGGTCAAGTGTTATGGTTAAAAAATGCTGGAGGATACTGTTTGTCCTCCTCTGTGGACAGTGAACCAAAAGCACATCACGTGAATCAGATGGTGTATTCCTGCTTTAGAATGCTGTATGTATCTCAAGATTTATTTTTAAATGAAGTTCATTTTGCCTGGGAATTATTTTGCCATACTTCAGGTTTTCTTCTTCTGGCCTTACTAGGAAACAGTACAGCCTTCTAACACTTGGAAAATGCTCTGCAGATCTGTTCCTGTGGATGGGAACTGGGTTCAGAGAAGTGATTTTTCTACACAGCCTGGGTACTGGAAGGCAGAAGATTTATCCTGAAGAAAAGCAAATACTTCTCAACTCGCAGTACTGATTTAGCAGGAGGCTTTAAACTCTGAATGCCAGATGCCAAAATTGATGAACATTTTCTAACTTTGTACCAAAGTATTCCTTCTAAACCAAATACAGAGTCTTGCCCAGGGTATAGAAAGCTTTTTGTAATTAAAAAATTAATTTTTGTGATGGATTACTGGACCCTGCAAATTCTCTTATGATAATTATAGGTACTAATCCTAAAAATTAATCATCTTCTTAATAGATTTTTTTCAATTGCCTAAAACTGTTGAAAGTCTGAGTCACTGCTCTTATAAAGCAATTTTTTTAATGCTGACTGCTATTTATCATTTTAATATATACCAGCCAACAAAAACTGCATGAGCTTGGAAATCCCATTTGCTTACCTAAATGCTGTTTCTCTGAGCAGTCTCTTTATTTTGTAGCTTCAGATTAATTCAAGGCAGTCTGAACCAGATTCTAATTTGGTTTTTGGCTTGTAAAAGCTGGGGGAAGAAATATGAAAGATAGCACCGAACAATGACTGAATCACTCTTTGTTGTGGGGCTGTGCAGTAGGAGGAGCGCACAGGAACCTCTTTTGAAAGCACTGTATGCAAAACATGCAGAGACCATGCTGCTGTAAGTACCTTTTCCCCGGGCACACGTCTAAACGTTGGATGTCTTTTGTTGGATGCAAAAGATCTGCATTTGCAGATCCCTTGCAAATCAGCAAGTGTCCAAACCACTGCAAAAGTACAAAAAGAAGGGGAACTTTGTATACTTTAAAGCCTCAACCCCAAAATACATCACTTACCATAGAAACTTCAGCAATCACTCAAGTAGATCCTCCAAAGAACTGTTTTGTTCCCAGAACACAAGGTAAATTATTTATAAAGGGCTTTGTTTTGATGAAGTAACTTTACAAATATTATGCAAGAGGAGGAGACAGGTATGGCTTGTTGAGTGCCTATGAAAGTTAAGGTAACTCAGCTGCTTCAAGGCAATAGTTGTTCCTACAGTCTCACTCAACCTGAATTTGAAAGTGGGTGTTGTATAATATGAAAGTTTCATAATCATAGCCTGCTTCAAGCCTAGCCCTAACTATTTCCCTGATGGTTTCTTTCAGTCTTCCCTGAGCCACACTTGTAGAGCAGGACTAGAACAGATGATCTCCAGAGGTCCCTTCAAACCTCTATTGGTCTCCAGTTCTAAGCACGGGGCAGTTGTAAATTCAACACTTCATTACCTGGGGTACCTTAGCAAGCACATCCAGACCCTGTCAGAGGGTCACAAGTTATGTTTCTAAATAGCACCCTTGTGATTTTCATGTCCTTTTCCACAGAGGTGCTGTTCCTCTTGCCAGCAATAATACTGTCTATGCAGTTTCTGTTCCTTGGTTGCAGAAGCCAGTTTGGCAAGAGTTAAGATCACTGATTGGAGAGATCCAGCCCACAGTCATTGGCCACGTCAGTGGTGTGCAGGGGAATCTAATCACAGCAGAGGTCTGGCAGGGCTCTCTTAGAGATGGAGACTGCACTGATAGGAGAGGTGAAGAACAGCGTGAGAAAGGGAAGCTGCTGTTACCTACATTTCTGTGAGCCAGGTGGAGCTCTAATAGGTCTTCCAGCCCAGTTAGAAAAAGGTTACATCCAAAGAGAGCAGCCAACAGAACAATAGATTTTGCTATGAAGGTCTCTACTTTCCTTGTCCCAAAACCAGCTTGTGATCTGATCTTTCTCAGAATGACAACTGATTGGGTCCTGGTTAAGGAGGCACTAGAGATGGCCCTGTGCAGGTGGGGAGGCCATGCAGGGACTCCTTGCTTTTGCTTTTTGATGACTGCAGCATGCTCTGGCTAAAGCCATTGAAAAAAATAAATTGCTGTGTTCTTCCAGAATTAATGATCTCTCCAGCAAGCAGTTTTCAAATTGAGTACTCTTGTAATCCTTGCACAGCATCCCTTGAAGAAAGAAAGATTCTACAGAGAAATTTCCAAAGACATGTTATCAGCCTTGATTCCCAACTGCTTGCTCCACAGACTTTCAGGGTAACTAGATTTTGGAGCAATAGGAAGGCCAGTTTGAGGGCATCTGTTCTAGCAAAGCAGTGGCCTTTGCAGTCAGTGCAGTAATCTAAATCTGTAGATACAAAACTTCATGTTTCTTTCCTCACAGCAGACAAGTGAAGCTGGGAATCTTTGAAAAGCTGAGGCATGACTCTCAAACATGTGGGATAGATGTGAACACGGACAGTGGCTTTCCCTGGGCTGGACTGAGACAACATTTGTAAATAGGTAGTTTAATATAAAGGTATGTGAATCTACTGGTCCACTCGTCAGCAGGTCAAACCCTGAGGAGTTTTTCTGTAGATCTTGGAGCTAAAATTAATTATGTCCTGCTGTGTCCATGCCAAATCAGCCTGCACCTTATTTTGCAAGTTAACACCCTGCCTCTCAAATTGCCTTTTTAGATGAGACTATTTCCTCTGTCGTTACCAGTCCAGAGGTATGTAAAACACTTCACAATTTGTCTCCAGCAATCCTGTCTCCAGGATATCAGCTATGACAAATTCTTCACATAAGAAGAGCTGCTTTTCTGAAGGACCTTTCAGTTTGACCATATTTTTTATAAAAAATGGTTCATACAGAGAGAAGGAGCGATTACCCCCCCCACCCCAATAATCTAACACCCTTCTCATGGTTGATGCAGAATATACTGGAATTATCTCTTTGATACATGTGATATATTGCTCAAGAAGCTCATTAAGTCATTTGCAGTGCCAGTGTCATTATGTTCAGAATCTCAGTTTACATTAAGGCTTTGTTTCTAGCAAGTTACACTTGCTGTAACTGGACTGCAGTTATCCCCTTTTTCTTTGAATGGAAACCACCTATCAGCACAGCTGTAAATTTTAGGACCAGATGACTACAATTTCTTTAAATCTGTATTCTGCGAAACACAGATCAATCTAAAACTGAAGGTTTTGACTCCTTCTTCAAGCAGAATAGCCCTTATCTAATAGAAAAAAGACAACAGGTGAAAACAGGTAAACAACTGAGACAAGATCGACTCTTGTTCACTATTTGAGGATTGCATCTCTAAAAAATGATGTTAGCAGCTTCACACCACAACCCTCAGCTGTAGAGTTTGTCACGTGCAACAACATGAGGGAATCTGGATGAAGACTAATTTGTTATGTGATTCTGTCCAGCCTATCCCCCAATCTTCTGAATGGTGTATTTAAAGAGCAGTGTAACAGATAAGAAGAAAGAACATTATGTTGAAACAATGAGTTCTATGATGAAGTTTACACCAGACGCATCTCAGTAATCTGGATACAACTTGCAATAAATAACTCCATTTCGGAAAATAGCATTCTTTACTGGCAAACATTCTTCTGTAAACTGTATTAATACTGATATAGGCACTCCTTCTTATATTTTTAGGCTCTGTACATGTGGTAGTCATTCATACAAATGCCTCTGTCCCTTCTCCTTTCCCTTTCAAAAGGTTAATCCCTCTCAATGCAGAAAGGCCTGTGTGGAAGTTAAATACAGGTTAAAAGAGTGAGGATCTATATTCAGAGACTAGAGGAGTTTAAAAAATGCACTCTTCATGGAAATCTCTTGTCACAGAGAGCACCTTTCACTGAGAGGCACTTAGGGTTTGCTTGGATTTTTGGCTTGAACATCCTTCATTCCAAGGACATTCCATTTTATAGAATTAAGCTTCACATTATGCAAATAACATATCAAGATTGATCCACTTCTCCAAGTTGTTTTGTGCCTTCAGAAAGGTATAATCTCATTCAACTGTAGGTACTAATCTATTTCCCAGATGGCACACAACCTTGCATTCACGAACAAAAGGCAGCTTGAATATAGAAGTTGCTCCAAAAACCTGCAAAAACCCACTGAAAATCCATGGCAGTATCTCCCTGTTCAGCTGATGACTTCATCAACTCATTCACTCCATCGTGCAGGATACATCCAGGTGCTTTGCAGCTTGCTTCACTGATGCATCCTTCAACATAGTTGATATGATAAACTCACAACAGTACTTATCCTTCTACTGCTTTGTTGTCAAGGATATGAAATAGAGGCACTTGTGGTTTCAGATAAGTATCAGCAGCTCTAGTTCCAAGTTCAGGCTTTGTGAATACAAGCATGGGGCTGCCAGAGAGATGGGGAGGTTCACTCAAAGAGAGAGATGTAATCTGGCTCTTGATCCTCTTGGCCACATGGATAAAGCAACAGCTCCTTCCCCAGGGAAGTGATGGGTTCATCCTGTTGATATAGGATATGATCAAACACCAGCTTTCAAACAGACCCTACCTGTCACAACCTCACGAGGCGGACAGTGGTCTCCCTGCCTCTGTTACGGTGGGGACTCGTTCATGCCACTGTGCGATACAGCTCAGTACCCTGGAGAACTCGGGGAAGGGCCCAAATGGCTGCCCCCTGTCTTCATAACACGTCTGTGCCATAACTCAGTGACACAACTCTACCTGTTCTCAGAGAGAGCTGTGCTCATCTCTGAAAAAACCGCCGCTTCTCTGACATGAAGTGGTGCCCTGCCCAGAAAGTGCTGGAGCGAGGACTGTGCAGGTAAAGCAGGACCAGAGGTTGTGGGCTGTGCTTCTGGCTGTGTTTGTGGGAAGGACAAAGGTGGATTCTGGAGTGAGTACATACCCTCTGCTCAGGCAAGTCCTGTTCTAATCAGGGAACTCCCTGATAAGACAGCCTCTGCTTCCAATCTCATTTTCCATCCAAGCAGCAGACGCAAGGTGGGAACTTGCCTTCTTTCATGGTCCCCTGGCGGGTGATAAGCAGAACCCGCTGGGGCATTTCAGCCCACACATGCTGTAGTACAGGGGGTCTGTAGGATTCTTTGCAGACTGTGGGCATGGCTCTATCTTTAATGTAGCTAGTCACAACCAGGCTTTAAATCCTCTAGTTCTGGTATAAATAGTTGTATAACTCCCACTTTTTATAATTTCAGCCTGAACTGTGAAAATCATGCAAGAAGTAAGTTCAGGTAGCCCAGGCAGAGTTCAATAGAGCAAATGAGCATAGATCTTCATCTCCTGTCCAATTTTGTTTAGCCAAGTCTGTATTAAGATAGGCGTCTATTTAAAAGAAACAGAGATTTTAAATGAACCTATGAGAAAAATTACTGTCCTGTCCCTGGGCAGATGTTACAGAAAAGGAATGAGCCCATGTAACTGCAGTCAGTGCTGGTGAACACTACTGTTATTGTTGCAAGAACCTGTCAACCTTCTTCCTTCCCTTCTGTTTCTTATTTTTGCTCAGTATCACACCTTGCCTGCTTTGAGATTATAAAGATACCTTGTTCCCTTCCATGCTGAAGCTGGAGGCAAGCAGGATTTTCTGTTTACCCAACTTGCCAGTGCCCCTCAACTACGGAGAAAATATGAATGAAAGGAGTGTGCATGAGTATGCTGTCACCTCTCATCAACATTTCTACTAAGTAGCTTCTAAGCTACCTGGGCCCTGTGTGCAAGGTGTCCTATGTGCTTGAGGGCGAGTAAGTCAGCTCTAAGATATTTGAGATGTATTAGGTCGCCTGAGAGGTACCTGTTAGGCTGACATACTCTTCTGGAGCCATACACAGGATACCCAGCAGCAGTTAAAATTGGTCTAGTTACCTACTTCAAAACAACTGAATCTATTCTTTCTTATTTTGAGGTACCCTGAGGCAATTAAACAGTTAATGAATGCATTGCTAGATGTTCACCTTGTGGTAGTCTACAAGGTCAGCCAGCGTTGAATGTTGCAGCTGGTCCACTCCAAGGAAGCTGTAGGAATCACTGGAGGCATCAATGAGGAAATGTTTACAGCCTTCCACAGACCGATAGGAGAGCACGTAGCCTTTGATCTTCTCACTGACTCGGATCAGAAAACTCCCTGGTACTGTTTTATTCAGAAGCTCCTCTGCTTTCTTAGAGGTTAGGATACCTGTTCAAAACCAAAAGACAAAACTGAAGGGAGAAAAGTGTTTGTGCAGGACTGGACGGAACAGTTCTCACAAGAAATCTGCTCTAAACCCAGGCCATGGCACTTCCATCCCTTTCAGTGTTTTCTTGCCCAGTAGTCCAGGAAGAAGAGTGCTGCCATTGCTAGTAACAGGCCATGGCCACATGCTAACTGCTCTTTTTTAATTGTTCCAGACTTGGCCAACTATGAATGACAAATGTGAAGGGCTCAAAAGGGCTGTTGCTGTGATATGAGACAAAGTAGTATTGCAATTGTTGTATGTTGATTCCAGTATAGGGGCTTTACTCCCGAGCCTAGCCTGTGTTAGCAGCCATGTTAGCAGAAAAAACTCCTTAAAAGGTTGAGTTTGGGTTGAAATGCCCAGGACTCACCATGGAACCAAGGTGCTATTGTTTCTGTGGTTTTCAGATAGCCAGCTCGGAGAGGGAATTGCTCCTCTTTGAACCACTTGATGATGTTTTCTTCAGTGGAATTGGAGATTGTCCTCTGGAGTCCCTCTTTTCTGTTAGAAAAGACCATGGTTTGTGCATCATATACAAACAACAAGTTTTGAGCCCTTGCACAGGACTTATGTTTTCCTTAGGATTTCAAGAGCAGTCCTAAACAGGCAGCTTCCACTACTGCAGCTGTGTAGAATATGGCTTTCAGTGGACATGTGGCATCATAGGGGCTGTATGTGCTCCAGGCTTAGGACACTCTACTAAATAAACCTGTTACCCTCCAGGACTGAACACTTGAAGGCCTCATCACACCCTGGGATATAGGCTAGGCTTTGTAGTTTTCCCTGCTGGATGTCTCTTCCACACAAGGAGGGGAGCTAACCATTCCCTTTTCCACCATCCCATTCTAGAGCCGAAGAATCTCATCCCTTCTCCTTTCCACAGTGTACAAGGGCTTCCTTACCTAATTGCTCTTCCATTGGCCATTGCAGGAGGCAGAAGTTTAGGCTTGGGGGGAAGAGGTGGATATTGGAGTGGTCGCCGATCTCCCGCTGTGGCACCCTTGGAAATATCTGCTTGCTTCCCTCTGTGGATGCCCTGCAGTGAAAGCCTCCTGTAGTCATCTCTGGCTTGCCGTGCAAGGCAGCGTCTCTTCTCATCTGCTGCTTTGGATTTCTGCACTGGAACAAAAAAAGGAGTCCTACAGGAGCGAACAAGCAGGCAAGTTTAAAGCTTGCTGCCCTTTGGCCATCTTCCTGCTTGATGAAATGGAAGAATAACCCATTTCACAAGCTGAAAGGTTCACTCAGTTGTGAGACCATTTGCCACGTGTCTCCCACGTGTTATGTGTCATGCTTTTTATTACTTTAAAAGATTAAAAAAGAGGTTTTTCCTAGGACAAGATTAAAAATCTGTGGGTTTTTCCTTGGTACCAGGGCTCTTTGTACTCAGAGACTTCTTGGTTTTGTTTCAGATGCTGACTCCTGGTTCAGACATAGATTTCTGTAGTGCTTTTCATGTAAGCTGATGGTGGGACAGGGCATTTGGAATTATAAGCTGCTGAAATTACCCCAAATAAATTGTTTGAAGGATTTGAAAGTGCTAATCAATTTTGGAGGGTGAGAGAGAGTCTTGCACCTTGCTGAAACTATTATGGAAAGTGGAGAATTTGACTGGGTTTTTCTTTTTTTTTTTCCCTGTAAAACTGCCTTGATTGTCTAGGTCCACCTCACCCTGGACTCTGTTGGAATAACCAGCTCTCCAGTCAGCTTTTTTTTTAATCATTCAAAAAAATAAAACCCCTAGACTGAAGTGGAAACAACTGGTGGTACAGCATTGCCATCTACTGAGCAGCAGGGGAGGAACTAGGGAAAAAAGTGCATCAGGTTCTCCTTCAGAAGGCAATTGGCAGCAGTGAGGGATGCTACACAAAGTCTCATACTGTTCGCCGTTTTCCATCCTATCATTGGGATTCATTACATGAGAGTGCAGCAGGGCTCTACTTAGGTGGGATCATGCTTGGATGACAGAGAAGGCCTTTTAAATTAGTCCCTGTCCTTGTCCTCAAGAGCAATGGTTACTGCAAAGTCCTACAAAAGGCCAGCTTCTAGTTTAAAATTAATTATACTGTCTATACTCATGTGGTTGCTATTTGTTGCTTGTTTTAATATAGTACCGGTAGGAAAAGTTTTCCATTTCCCTGCCCAGCTCTAGTCTCAATGCTGCGTGGACCCAGAAATATTTCTGATAATACAGCTCTGTATCTCTTGGCAATACTCTCCACCCTCTGACCTATTTTTCAGTTCTAGTGTGGCAGGAGAGGGTTGAGATGACCCCACAGAGTCCTAGGGTTTTTCCAGCCTTATAGGAAAAGGTCATCCTAAGATCTTACAGAATTCCTGCCACTCAGGCTCATTCTCATCCAATTTCTGTGGCGTCCTCTGGCTCTCTGTGCTGGAGTGGCTCTGTGGTATTGGCTCCTGGGGGGCTGTGATCTCTTCTGAATTTCTCCTCTGTGCTTCCTTCATCTATGAAAGAAACAGTATGTTCAGCTTTGTTGCAGGCAAGTTTTAACCCTGCTTTTTAGCTAGCCTTGAAACACTGGGAGATCCATTCTTTACTGTCAATCCCACCAATTACAACAACAAACAGACCCTCTGTCTTTACTGTGGGTGACAACTGAGGCAGTAAGGGAAAATGGTCCACCAAATATTACCAGGAGCATCTCCCTGTGCTACACCCGTCTGCCAGCCTGGCCTGCTTTGTATCATCTCCAAATCATCACACCATACAAGGGGAGCGTGGTAATACTGCATAGAACTGGTCCAAAATATTCTTGGGTCAGATGAGGCCCTAAGGCTGACTGGGACTCTAGGATAAAGCCTGGAGCCCACTCAACGTGTTAGGAGCATTGTAGGCTGCCACTTACCTGTTGGAAGCTATGCTTTCTCAGGTGGCAGTCTGCCAGCATCTGGTGAACATCTCTGGTTCCCCTCTGAGCAGAGCAAAAGAGTGTTGAGAAATAAATGTGACATTAGGACAATTGCTCTTTTTTTGGAGCAATAGGTGCTTAATGCAGAAGCAGTCATGTTAACAAATTTTGCCAGCCTTCTCTGACAAACATTGGGATTTTTTTCCATCATATTAGGCCTAACATGCCACAGGAGGAGAACTCAGGGATGTCAGGATTGCCATAAGTGCTTCCCGGGAGCAGTCCCTTTCCTCCCTCCCTCTAAAGCAATCCCTCACAGAACCTGCTGTCCACAACTTTACCTGCCTGTGCCTGTTTGTAGCTGTGGCTGGGTTGCTGCAATCTCCTGCTTGACAAACTGACCCAACTAGCTGCATATTTCTTGTTCTCCCTTCCCTGCAAACCAGCCCAGCTGCCCTGCCAGCAGTCACTAGCTGAGACCTGCCTTGGCAGACGAACAGTGAGGTTTGTCTTTGAGTAAACACCCACCCACCTCCCCGTCAGACCCCGACTGCCTCCCACGGCACAGGGAGTGAGGAGGTAACTGTACTCCGCTGCTTATCAAGGACACACTTTGTTTTAGCTCTGTCACCCACTTGACTAATATTTAATATGAATATGGCTTTATAATTTCCCTCTCCTCAACAGGAAACTAGGAACTTCAAATGTATGTGAAGCACGTTTTTTTCTTAGATTAGCCCTATTCGCTGCAGCACGATGCTTGGATTCCTCAGGTTAAAAGGGAACCACATCTCAGAGAAAACATTTGAAAGCAGGAGGTGGGGGAAAAGCCCCTCTCCAAGCCTAGAAGATACAATAGGGGTCTTCAGTCTGGAGCCCTCCTTCTACCAGCAAAGGCCACAGAAACCTGGGAAAAATTACTAATAATATAATGACAGGAAAAAAAGGAAAATATACAACCCCCATCTATTTCTATGTGCCAGACTTTTAAAGGGGGTTAGATTTTGATTTTCTTTGTGGTGGCTTGGTTTTTGGTTTTTTGGGGTTTTTTTTTGTCAGCTGTGAGTAATAAGTTCCTTTGGAAAAAAAAAAATCTCCCACATAGTTGCTCAACTTCAGCAAACAGTGCAGAGAAAAACCCCATGTGACTCAGAGGCTTTTGATAAAGGAGACAGTCACTCCAAATTCCCTTCACTATTTTGGTAGCAGCAGGAGAGTGTTTTGCCAAAACTCAGCCTTCTGTTATCATACTTTTTATACTGAAATACGGAGTGGCTGTACGATAAAAGAATATACACTCATACAAGTTCATTCAAGGCTAAATGAAAACTGCTGAATGAGATTGGACTTCTCCCATTAGATTGGCAGGGTGTTCTGTTCCTTCTGTTCAACTGTGGTTGCATGGGTAGTTAATTTAACTCTTCTGTTTTTCGTTTCTCTGCAAATGGCTTTTTGTAGCCAGTTAAAAAGTAGAAATGTATTTATTGCTGGAGAAAAATATTTCTGTAATGAAACACCACAGGAAAGCAGACACTGTATTACTGCATTTGGAGTTGTCCTATGGTGTCAAGGTCATGAGCTGTTTTCTATTTTAGAAGACAAAAACCCCCAAGAACCACCTAAAATATGCATGTCAGATGATGCTGGTAAAATTATCTTCATTTGGTCTTTTATAAAAGTAGATGATTTGTCTGAGGGCTGTGACCTTGCATGTACAGATCCTGGGATAGCCTCCCTGGTTTTGCCCCAAAAGCCTTCCAAACCAGCCACAGTGCAGGAGGGAAAGTACTGTACCCCTTGTTTTACCCACAAAGAATGGAAGCAAAGGAATTCAGAGTAAATGATCCATTGGAACAGAGCAGATCTACCCCAGCTGAGAAAAGCACATGGACATCCTGAGTCCTAAGGAAGGATGTAACAGCATGGCTTCTTCTCTGACGATAGAAAAAAAAGCCTTAACAGATAGATCGCTTTTTTCCTTCAGATTTGTATTTACAACAACCAGGATTTGCTGCACTTCCTATATCTCAAAGCACGTTTCTGATAGTTACGGTTAAATGGGAAAACTACCTTTGTGAGCTCCTGGGTTTTCCCTGTTGTAGTATCAGTCATTTTTCTCCCATGTTCCTCCTTTTTCTCCACAGAGCTCTTCTTATTCCCATGAAGATCTGTCTCACCCAGGAGTCCCGGTTGTGGGTGTAGAGACCATGTTACAGAAGAGTCAGGCTCTCTGAAATGCAAGAGAGAGAGGGCTTAGGAATCCAAGGGAGTCACTTTCTGCTGTCTGAGCATCTTGCGAGGAGGCTGCACGTGAGCAAAGCAGTGCAGCAATGAAGCCACGTGTGCACAGGCAGTTGTATCTCCAGATCAGGCAGGTGAGTAATTAAATTAATGACTTGTGGTGAGTAACTGTCGTCCGGCTGCACCTGGGCACCTGCTGGTGAATCAGCGTGGTCCAAGCTTGTCACCTGCTGCCATAAGAGCATCAGCATTTCCTGTGGTCTGCAGAGGGTCCCACGCAGGAGCCATGTCATGGGATGCTCAACAAGCCAGGGCAAGTCTCAGGCTGCAGCTGGTCTCTGCCAGCATTTTGCGTCCTCTCAGAAAGCCAACCTTTGCCTGCACCTTTTGCCTGCAAGTCCAGCGTGACAGTGGGGACCACAGCCCCTACAGAGAAGGCTCCAGCCTCTGTGTCCCTAGAAAAGCCTTCTCCTGCATATCTGCCCACCGAGTCCTCCAGCTGAGGGGTGCTTACCTGCCCTCCTTGCCTTGCTCTCTCGCTAAGCGCTTTGCTCTTTGAGCCTGGATCTCTTCACAGATGGCTGCATACGATTTATCTGAAGGATGCTCACCCATCACCCAGACCCAGACATCATTGTCAGCACCGAGTTTCCATGTCACCGACTTCCCGTTGGCTGGAAAAGAAGCAGCTCTTTGGCAAATGCTGTTTGCTGGGTAGCTCTTTGCAGGGCCTGTGTGGCAGCTGCTATGCCCTACTGACTACTGTTGGTGACAGAGCCTCCCCAAAAGCAATTGTACGTGAGGAAAGCTCAGCTGGGATGCAGCCCACACTTCCCAATTTTTTTCATGCTACTGAAGCCTGTTCAGTGAAGGAGGCATTTCTGAGTCTGGGAGCAAAGGAGAAGACTCACCATTGTTACTTTTCTTCCTTTAATTCCTGACTACTGCCCTCCCCAAACTGTGTGAGGGCAAACTAGCTGCAAATAGAGCACATGGAGGAGACCTGGGAGAAGAGTGCTATCTTTCTAGCAGCCAGCAACCTCTGGAATTCTGGCAAGGGGACTTCAGGTCTAAAGTCTCAATGGGAACTCCCCTGCAGATCTGGTGCCTCAGGACTGATACTCAAATACATGGTTATGTTAAAGACAAATTCAGAGGCCAAATTTAGTGGAAAGCTTAATGAGATGCATCTCCTGAGGGCAAATAAGCCCTGTCTTCCCAGCTAGGGGAGTTGAGCAATTTGGTCAAGGACAGAATGCCTGGGCCAGGGAGTTAAACGATTGTGTGCCTGGCCAAAACTACCCCATTGCAGATGGATTTAGTTATGTTTTGAAAATAAACCTATGATATGTCCCTTGGAGAAGAAATTACTCTAAGGATACATTACCTCCTATTTCTAGGAAGCAGTTGACTAGGCCAGATATGTGCCAGAGGGTGAAGCAGCCAGGAGGCAGAGACTTACATTTTCTTGGCAGTGGCTTCTTTGCTGGAGTCTTGTCCGCAGCAGCTTCTCTCTCCTCCCACCGTCTGATCTGTTCCTGCCTCATCTTGAAGAAGAGGATCTGCTTCTGCTCCTCGCTGAGTTCTGCCAGCAGGTCCGGATCAATGTACATGTCTGATAATATCTGTTTCAGCATGGCTGCAGGTTTCACTTACGCACGACTGCAGCAATGATCTTCAGGGATCAGATCCTCGTCCTGGCTCTGACAAGAAAGAGTCCTGGCCCGTCTGAGCCTGAAGTAGGAATGCAGGCGTGCTAGAGCAATTATACTTCTTTCCTTTTTTTTTTTTAGCTCAGACTTCCTGCACAGACCAAAAAAAGTAAATAAGTAGCTTAAAACCTGCTGTTAAGATTCCTTAGAGTAAGAGGTGAGCTCAGCTCCCACGCGGCCCCTGCCCGCTCTGCAGGGAGAGCTGGCCAGAAGGGGTGAGTGCTGGACTGGGGAGGTTGTGTTGATACTCTGATAAACCCAGCTGATAGTATATCAAAGAGAGAGAGCACTGCCTGTTAGTCATCAGAGGTGCGGCTTGGCTTTGCCCAAGCAAACATTCCTGCTGGGCAGGGAATCAATGAACTCATGACTAGACGGCTCCTCCTCCTCCCAAACAGGAAAACTTTGATGATCAAAAGCCCAGCCTGCCTCATTTTACCAAAGAAAGATGAGGAGGACTTTTGACTCCGCTTTTGAGGTGGGAGTGGGAATTTTGGGGTGTTCCCATCCATCAAAGTCAGCCTCCTGGCAAGTCAAGGGAGCACAAGTAGTGCAGCTGGTTAGAAGTAAGGCAATTTGGATGGTCAGTATTCAAGACAGCTCCCACTCTGACACATCCTGCTGATGCTCCTTGCCCACGTGGTGAACCTGGCATGGGATATCGCTGTCTGACAGGATGAAGCAGATGGGGAGAGGGATCACCCCTGTTCCTGCCCAGGATGCTGGCTCATGTCTGGGGCACACTGGCGAGGTACTAACACCCACACAGCCTTGCTTTCTGCTCATGGATTTACGTTGACAACAGGGATTTCACTGAAAAACTGGAAGTTCTCCTGTCACTTGGGAAGGCAACAAATGAAAAAATAGAAATGTGGACTGAAGACCTTGAAACAAACTCTTTTCCTTGTCTTATCTGGATACAGTCATGGAGATCAGAAGATTGGCTTGCAGTGCTTTTGGTGACACAGGGAGGCTGATAGCCACGTATGAAGTGCAACACCAGAGGCGAGTGACTGACTGGCCAGAGGTGGCAGGGACTTTCTCTCGGGAAATGTTGCCATCACGGTACAAGGAATGTTGCCATCAGGGTACAAGGAAATTAAGGCAGTGGGATTGTTCATGTCCTTCTGAGCAAATCCTGGGAGTCTCAGCAACAAGCATGCTAGGTCATAGCACAGTAGGTGGGAGGAAGAGGGCCACTGAGGCAGTGATGTGGAAGTACAAAGGGCACAGACATGTCAGAAGGACCTGTGCCAGGGTGAAGCGGGACTATATATTAAATCGAGCTAAGGGGGTCAAATCAATTATCCATCTTACAGGAGAGAGACTGGATCTCCAGGGATCCAAATGTTGGAAGAAAATTGCTGGGAGCACCTTCAGCTTCACAGTACGACTGCTTGGCTTCTGGCAAATAAAATAAGGAGGTAGTAGAGGAGCCAGAAGGTGCAATACTGAAGCTTTCCAAAGAGCACACACAGAGCACAATTAATTAGATAAAATGGGGCAGCACAACAGCAGCCTCATAAAGTCAGGCAGTCAGAATCGTATCTGCTGCGTTGGTCCACCTTCTTCATCCCACACCCATGCCAGGATCAAACAGTCTGTCCCAAGCATCCCCCTGCTTCTGAATATGGCTTGCCTTAAAATTGCCAGAGACAGAGCTGGCTGGAGCTCCAGTGCAGTGAACTGCCTACGCACTTTCAGAAGGGCTCAAAAGGAGCTTGGAGCAGGTGGAGGAGCTGTAAGCAGGGAGACAAGGAGATCCTCAACAACTTCATGGCAACAACAGAGCAGGTCATGGTCCCAGAAACGCGTTAGCTGCAGCAGAGGCCAGAAACAGGAGCAAGAGTCCCTGAGAAGGTGCAGTGACCAGGAGTTGTGGATAAGCCTTCTCCTTTCTATTTTGTTTCTCTGATTACTTAATATTTTCCCTATTAAAAATGTTAACTTAATTTTAGAAGGCAACATGAAGCTGCTGTTCCAAATCAGTATGGATTTTGTTTAAACAAATGGCTTTCTTGATTTAAATGAAAGGCTTTTTGGGAAGATGGTCTGACTTGGACAATGCTTTCTGAGTACCCCCCTGACAGCAGAATTGTTCCAGCTCAGCAGCCAAAGGGGCTTGGGCTGTCCTTGAGCCATGGAGGTGGCAGCTGTAGAGAGGGAATAGCTTCCTGGGACATGACGCGTGAGAAGCCATCAGCAGAATGCACACAGCAGCATGTCCATGCATGTAGCAGCATGTCCATGCTGCTCGGGCTTCTCAAGAGTGGGACTGGCTTTGTTCTGCCATTTACTCAGGAGGACATGATGTGCTCTGCCATATGCAATCGTGACAAACTGGCCCCTTTTTCCATGCCTGGAGACACAGTGTCTTGGCAAGATGCAAAGGTGCTCAGCAAACAGGTTTCACAATACTGATACAGTTTTGCAGAGTTGAATCTCCTTGTAACATTGGTTGTAAGAGGAAATTTATAATGCTGTATCCCAAAGGTACCCTTTAAAGCACCAGCTATTTTAACACTGGGAAATGACATAAGCATCTCGAGAGGTTTGCGATATTTCTGTTTAGAAGTCACTTCATTAAAGATCTAGGAGCTGGAAATCCTTGTAATCAGTCATATACCATTTCCAAAGTTTGAATGAAAGCCATGTTACTGACACTTAGCCAGAAGTGGTTTTGCAGATGCAGTAAGTAATATATTTACAGCTCAAACTTAGTGAAGCCAAAGATTGCAGTAATGGCAGATGGACCTCCAAGTGGGTAATTTGTAGGAAAACTCTGGTAGCAGTCTTATTAAACTTTCCACATTTTTTTTCATGGGAGTGATATGTGGGAGCTGGTTTTGTGGAGGAATAGGAGAGAGGAGTAGCCAAAACCAGCAAAAATTAGGGGGAGAGATGGGAAGCCAAACCAGGGCTTTTGGAGCTCTGCTCCTCATATATAAGATAGTTGACTTGAAAGCCATAAGGGTAAATACAATTCAAAGGTTAAATGACCCTTCAAAATGCAAGGTCACACAGCATTTAAATCTGCTGGAGAACAGCCTCTTCTCTGTGCTCCTGTAAATCATCTACCATTAACAGGGGAAACAAGTCTATGAATACACATCAAAGCACAGTCACTTGGAGAAGAAGTGGCACGAGTTCCTGCTCACATGTGCAGCGGGTGACACTTTGGCCAGGACAGGCTCACAAGACACTCCCCACTGGCCATACTAGTCCTGGTCCTCTCCAGCAGTGCTGCCAGAGGACAGAAATTTTCTCCAAAAAAACAATAGACAGACATTCATAACTAGGCATTTGATATGATTTTCACCAAGAAACCAAACAGGAGAGTGAAAAATGAAACAGTGGCCAAGTTAAACAGTGGGTCTTGTGCTCACATTCTTATGAGGAAGCTTATTCAACCTACTGCACACATCTCTACTGTAAATGTGACAGTAACTGTAAACTAAAAATAACCCAAGAAACCCAAAGATGAGAAGATTTGAGAACACAAGAAAGGCTGTTTCAGGGTACAGGCTGATGAGCTAAGAGGATTTCTATTGTCATAAAGTAGTTTTTCCTAAAAAGCAGGTAAGACCGCATAGTTCATTAAATGGTGGAACCATATTATTTTGAGTCAAGAGCTTTTCCTTGGAGCTGATTAATTGCTTAGTGAGAAGTGGCTTCAGAGATTCACCATCAGGAATTCTTTTCCCTGGTCAAGAGGCTGGGCTATGAGAATGCAATTTAATTTCCTTTCACTTGCCAAATTAAGCCCTGCAGCACCAGGAGGTATTTTGCTCAGGTTTGTCTGTATTTCTCCAGTTGCAGCCACTCCAATGCTATCAGCTCCCTGCCAGACTTTAGGAAGGGATTTCTGATTTTTTTCAGAAGTGAAGCAAAGCAGACTTGCCAAATCCACCTGAAATCAGTGCAGCCAAAAGTAATCACCTCCCAAACTTTGCTCCAGTAAACAAGCCTTCATGTGTTAACTGTTACACATTGGTTCATAAAATGCACTTTCGTCAGAAAACATTTATGTTAGCAGCTGCACCGGCAAGGTTAGGACCAAAATATCCTTCTGTGATTTGGGGTTTGTTTGTTTTGTTCTTGTTTGGGGTTTTTTTTAATCCTCATCCTGTTCTAAATAGGGGAGTGACTCATTCCTCTCTTTCTGTTTAATTTTGCTTCAGCCTACTGTTTTTTGTTTCAGGCAGAAGGAAAACTTCTAGTTTGGGCATAACAGAAGGAAAGCACAACTGCATACATGTGGCCCCCAGAAGACAGGACATGACTTGTTTGTATCTTAGAATCATAGAATCATAGAATTGTTTGAGTTGGAAGGCACCTTAAAGATCATCCAGTTTCAACCCCCCTGCCATGGGCAGAGACACCTTCCACTAGACCAGGTTGCTCAAAGCCCCACTCTACTTGAACAGTTCCAGGGATGGAGCAGCCACAGCTTCTGTGGGCTTCTTCTGTTCCAGTGCCTCACCATCCCCACAGGGAAGAATTTCTTCCTGATATATAATCTCTACCTGCCCTCTGTCAGCTTGAAGCCATCCCCCCTTTCCCTATCACTCCGTGCCCTTGTCCAAAGCCCCTCTTCAGCTCTCTTGTAGCCCCTTTGTGTACTGGATTCTGAGTAAGGCTGGCATATAGTGCTTGAAAGAACAAAACCAATGAAGTCACCACAACATGAACTACCTTGAAATTACCTATAGCTGAACTGACTTGCTTTATAGGTCCCTGATATTGCTGGAGGAGGCAGCAGTTATCTTATAGCAGGTATGAATGGATGGGAATGGCAACAAGGAAAAATAATTTGATACGGCAGCAGCCACTGAACACAGTTTGAGGCCACAGGGCTCTAGTTTCAAAGAAAATGTATCTTCCCTGCTAGAATAATGTGCAAATATTTCTTGATCATCTTCCTATATCAAAATTACTGAGGGAATTAACAGTGTGGTGAAAAGGGTGAGAGCTTCTATAGGTTAACACACAGGATCAGATAACCAAACTCAGCCACTGTAAGAAAGGAGATTTTTTCTAACCATGACACATAATTTGATTTACAGTTCTGCACAGAAGGAGGTGCTGGGTGATAAGCACCAAAGTCAGCACCCCCAGGCACAAGAAAGCAGATCTACTTACATAGTTACAATCTTGGGCTATTAAGTCTTCCTTAAGTCACTACTTGGCTTAAGTTGTTATTGGCTCATCCTTTCTCTGCTTTGAATTAAAGCCACTGTGTCCCAAGAAATCAGAGCACATGCTCGGTGAGTGATGGTCTTTTTGTGGGCAGGGGATGCCTGAGATGGGGTGTGGTTTTCACTATTATAAGGAGCAAAAGTTCATCACTAGGGCAAGTTCTCACCACAGAACCAGGCAAAACTAGAGTTTTTTTCAGCTCATCATTACACATCCTGAATAAGAAGAGTGTTCTCTTTCTTTGTTTTCCCCCTTCAGGAACTTAGGCCATCAATTTTCTGTCTTCCACATTCCTGTGGTTATTGCTTCCATTGCTTAACCACTTTGTTCTTTATCTTGTTTGGAACTTTACTCCTTTTATTCATCAAGGTGGGAACCAGTATGGGGGAACCTGTGTGGAATCCCAGTGGAGGTTGAGGGTCTGGTTGTGTTGGTCCCGGAAGCTCAGTCCATCTTTAAACAATGTACAATGATGTCCGTTCAGATTCAAGTTATGACAGTGATTGATTTATGGCTCTGTCAAAAGCCAAGATCATTTGAACAAGCACAAGCTGTAATGAGACAGAGCAGAAATGAATTGGAGCCACACATCAGCATGAGATGGAAAAAAACTGGAGCTGCAAATAAGCTGAAGCCAAAATGAAGCTCAGAAAGACGAAACCAAATTGGAGTCTAAAACGTGGAGGAGGCAAAAATAAACTGGACCCATGCATGAGCTGAACCTGAGACAAACTGGGGACAGAAACAAATGACCTGAAACTGCAAAGGAGGTGGAGCTGAAACTGGCCAGAGCCTTCCATGAGCAGGAGCCACGAACGAGCTGGAGCCGCCAAGTGCCCACAGTCTCTGGGTGCGCAGAGTCGGGTGGGCGCTGGTAGGGTTGTGCCCTCCCAGGAGCGGGCCATGCCGAGGGCTGGCAGCAGCAGCACCGTCCTCGGTGCAGGCAGCCCGACTTCTCCCTGGGGCATCCACATCCCGCGCAGGTCGCTCAGGAGCGAGTGGCTCCGGGTGTAGCCGGTTCGAGCTCTCTCTCCCTGGTTCCGGCAGAGCCAGCGCCGGGACGAGGGATTTGTCCTGCCTGCAGTGGCTCCGGAAGAGAGCTGGAGTGAAGAAACCAGGTGAGGCCCGGTGGCAGGAGGGGTCACCGGCCGCCCCGGGAGACCCCCTGCCGCTCCGTGTTCCCATCCCCGCCAGGGGACACGGCTGGGAGCCAGGGCCGGGAGCCGCCGACGTAATGAAGCTGGGGCTGATCCCGCCGTGGAAACCGGGACATTTCCGAGGAACGCCAGCCCCAGCGGCCGAGCGGGACGGGACCCCCGGGACGGGACAGCGGGGCCGGTGCCGAAGCGGCCGGGAAGGCCCCTCGCAGCCTCCCGCGGCCCCGGGCGGCAGCGCCCCCTGGCGCCCGCGGCGGGCACTGTGC